>SJYC01143695.1:0-19676 GCA_006408675.1 Madoqua kirkii
GATGAGGTGGATGAACCTAGAACCTATTATACAGAGTGAAGTGAGTCAGAAAGAGGAAGATAAATATTGTATTCTAACATACATACACAGAATCTAGAAAAATGGTACTGAGGAATTTCTTTATAGGGTAGTAGTGGAGAAACAGACACAGAGAATAGACTTATGGACATGGGGAGAGGGGAGGAGAGGGTGAAATGTATGGAAAGAGTAACATGGAAACTTACATTACCATATGTAAAATAGATAGCAAATGGGAATTTGCTGTACGGCTCAGGAAACTCAAACAGGGGCTCTGTATCAACCAAGACGGGTGGGATGGAGTGGGAGATGGGAGGGAGGTTCAAAAGGGAGGGGGTATATGTATACCTATGGCTGATTCATGTTGAGGTTTCACAGAAAACAACAAAATTCTATAAAGCACTTATCCTTCAATAAAAAAATAAATTAAAAAAACAAACCCTTCTCTGATTACAGTCAATGCACAGACTCTCAGGATTATTAGGAAATGCTTAATAGGAAAATAGAAAAAAGTCTTTTAAAGACCAGTAGGATGTGGTTCCTGCCTTATAAAGAGTGCATTTTCTAAGAGAATTGTGGTGTCTACCAAATACATTAGTTTGGCAGCCATTGTGGATTATGATGTTTATTTTTCTGCCTGAAATAATGCCACACTGATAACATGACTGAAGTTTAATCTCTGCCCACAGTTACAGGTCTCTTTGTTAAGTGTAGATATAGCAGATAGCAGCACTTTTCCCCAGACTTTAATCATTCTCTAAGCATGCACATACACTCTTACCATAACCTTGTCAACATAAGTTTTGAAACAACTTCCTTTACATTTTTTCTGGCATTGGTTGCCTGCAAAGTCATAATTTTAGAGAAATACCTGCCATGGGAATAATAAAGTTAATCAGTTTGGTACTTTCTTCTTCCAGGAGTTTTTGCCAACCTCCTGGCAATATTCAGATTGAAAACTACGTTGGTTAGAATCTAAAAGCATGTATATACTTTTAAATGTGTCACCTCAAGGGAATTACTTTTTTCTTTCCTTTTTTTTTCCCAAAACATTGGCACCAAGTTGGTTAGCGGATGATTCCTGAACTTTTCATTCTTTCTTGTCCTCTTCTTATCACTGGTCTTCATGGATTGGGTATTTAGGGGGAGGGTGTGCTGAAATACTGAGGGAATGGTGAGAAAAAAAGAAGTGAAAGGGTACCAAATGGTGATAGTGGCTATCTCCAGAGAGACATGGGGATTGAATAGGACAGAGCGGGGGTATGGTAATGAAGGGAGCTATCTTCCCCAGCTGTATACTTTTGTATTATTTGAGGGTTGTTTTTTTTTTGTGATAAAAAGAATTTGTGTCATGTGCATGCTGTCATGTCTGACTCTGTGACCCTTTGGACTGTAGCCTTTTAGGCTCCTCTGTCCATGGGATTTCCCAGGCAAGAATAATGGAGTAGACTGCCATTTCCTCCTCCAAGAATAAAAAGAATGCATCGATATATTACTTGCATACCTTAAAAAATGTTGATAGAGGTATAGAGGAAGAAACAGTATGTGCTCAATATATTCTATTAACAGACCATTTAGATAGTCTTTAACAAGATAGTCAATTCCCCTAAACATTCAGACATTTTCTAACAGCTCTGTGAAGTCTATTCAGCTTGCTGGATATCTAATGTGCAGCACTGATATTAATATAACCACCTTAAACAAGAACACAAAACTGTTTTCAGTTTTCCCTTGGACCATCAAAGTGTTTTGGCTATTTATAAGCCATTGGCTGTTAACTCTCCCCCCAGGCTAAAGAAATTTCAGGTCACCAGCCCTTCCCAGTTTCTCTTCTCTAGAAGATGAGAGAATACAGAAACACCCAATCTCAGTTAATGACAAATGAAACTGTTTCCCTCTTAACCTTGTTTCAGATCCATCCCTACAATTCAACATTTCTTCCCCTATTAGTTTGCCTGAGTTAAACTGGAGATGGGAGAGCCTTAGGTAAGGAAAAGGACACATTTGGGATCTTACAGATCAGGTCTGTGAACTAAGTCAAGTGAACTTAGAATTATAAAGTCATAAGATCATAGAATTTGGGGTTAGAGGACATCAAAAAGATCATCCAGCACATGGATGTCATTTTACTGATGGAGAAATAAGGCTCAGAGAGGCTGACCATGTCTCAGCATTTGAAACTTGTGGCAGTGCATGCCCTTAGCCAACAGTCTGACATTTACTGCTAAACCTTCATCTTTATTTTTATGACCTCTGGACATGTAACACCTTCCTACACTTGTCTGAGTGGTTTTTAACTTGACTAAAGTCATCCTCTGGTTCAGATGGTGAGACGGATTCCTCCTTGTGAGTGTCCTCCATAGCTCTGAAAGCAGCCTATGCTCAGAGTGCTTTTGGAATCACTAAGCAGCAGCACTAGTAATAACTGAAAACTGTCCCTTAAATTGCATCTCTGATTGGCTCCCAAACCACAGTCTGACCTAGATCTATACTTTCTTCCAGTCTTCATAGTTCCCCCTTCAATCTGGCAACTTGTTTAGACCACGTTGTGTTGATGTGCTTTCCTGATATTTCTAGAACAATCATGTCATTTTCCTTTGCCCTGAAACAAATGAGAAAAAACAGTCATATTTTCTCCTAGAACTCATCACTAAGATGCAGAGGGTTGGACCACTCTTGGCTTCCACACCAGTTAGAGCTCTTCAGGGGTTCCTAGAGTCTTTTCTTAGGCTATGTTGAAAAATAAGTCCAAGGCTTCTGGAGGTGTAGTTTCCTGTGTGTCCTCAGGGGGTCCATGACCTTAGCAAAGACTCAGACAGGGGCTGATTCTTAGCTGGAAGAAGAAGGCACCTGAAACATGAAACAACAGAACTACAGGCACTCTGTCAGAGAGATGCGTGTCTTACGGGCCAACTCACCTGTGAATAAAGGTATTCCTTTTCGTAAAAGATTCTTTGATGTGGACCATTTTAAAAGTCTTTATTGAATTTGTTACAATATCGCTTCTTCTGTTTTATGTTTGGATTTTTGGCCCTGAGGCATGTGGTATTTTAGCTCCCTGACCAGGGATTGAACCCATACTCCTGCATTGGAAGGCGAAGTCTTAATCACTGGATAGCCAGGAAAATCTCCAAGGTATTCCCTCTTTAATAAATAAGAAATAAATGGGCATGCAAGCTGATGAACTATGCAATGCCCTCATTTACTCCTCAGAAGGCATTATTATTTAATTTTCTGAATAAGGGAACTTATAATTAACAAGGCTAAGTAAATCGACAAATTATAACCACCAAATTAGTAGCAGAACCAGGATTTGAACCCAGGTCTCCCTTTGAACCACTTTCCATGGTCTTTTTCTCAAGAAATGACCATCCTTTCCCCGTCACATTACTGTGTCATTTCATGCATGGAGGTAATGGGTACACTGCTATATTCTGATACAGTTATCCTCCTCAGGGTATAATCTGCAAAGGTCAGACAAACTCTTCCTGGGAATAGGCCACTACTTCTCTGAAGGGTAAGAGTCCCAGTGTCATTCATCCAGGAAAAATGCCAGGAACTGCAAGGTGGGGGAGAGGGAAAAGGGGTCATCTTCTTTTGACCTGAATCGGAGTACCCTAGATGTCTGTAAACTCCTGTTGGCTAGTGGGTGTAAAAGGTGGCCTATCTACCCTAGGTGGAGGGAGACCAAAACCATGGAAGACATTTCCAAGGTCTTAAATTGATGTGCTAGAACTTGAACACTCCTGAGATCAAGTTGTCACTGTGCAAAGCAGATTATCTGGGTACATGACACTCCAAATTCCCTCCCGCAACCCCCATGTCCTCAGTGCAGTATGCAGTTCAGTAAACATTTGGTGCGTGCCTACTCTGTGAAATTCTGGAGACGGTTTCAGGGATGTGAAGATGATTAAGACAGTTCCTGCCACTGAGGGCTTACAGTCTATCGGAGGGAGATACTGTTTAAAGTGGAGACTTTGGCATCAGATAAATCTTGGTTTGAAATGTCAGTTCTGCTGTTCTGGCTATGTGACTTTGGCTTAAATGCTTAATCTCCTTGAGCTATGTTTCTTCATCTATGAAGTGGAGAGGACATAGTAATACTCACTTTTCAAGGCTGTTTTAAGAATCAGAAAAATATGCAAATGCCTGGGACATAACAGGTGCATAGCAGATGGTGGCTAGTCTTGTTAGTTTAGCAAAACATTTTTAACTGACTCAATATTTTCCCAGTGGAAAATTAAAACTAGTTTTAATCTTCCCTCTGAGAAGGCAATGGCACCCCACTCCAGCACTCTTCCCTGGCAAATCCCACGGACAGAGGAGCCTGGTGGGCAGCAGTCTGTAGCTCATTTGGTAAAGAATCCACCTGCAATGCAGCAGAACCTGGTTCGATCCCTGGGTAGGGAAGATCCGCTGGAGAAGGCATAGGCTACCCACTCCAGCATTCTTGTGCTTCCCCTGTGGCTCAGCTGGTAAAGAATCCACTTGCAATGTGGGAAACCTGGGTTCCATCCTTGGGTTGGGAAGATAATTGAAGAAGGGAAAGGCTACCCACTCCAGTATTCTGGCCTGGGTCACGAAGAGTCAGACGTGACTTTCACTTTCTTTCTTCTAATCTAATAATTTTACCTTGTAAAATTTGCTGTCTATTGCAGCAGGTATAACATGATCTCATTAATGTAAAACTCTATTTCTATAACTCAAAAAAACAATTTTATAAAGTAGTTAATAATATTGTGTTAACCAAGTAGACCTAGATTTAAAACTTCTGAGCTGCGTGATATGGCCAAGGCCGTTAGCTTTCCTCAAACTTCTTAACCCTTTGACATCTGTTTCTTCATATGTAAAAGTGGATTAACATGCAGCTGTTTCAAAGAGTTGATAAACTGATTAGCACAGTTTCTGGTATATAGGAAGCAGCTGATAAATGTCATCAGAAAGTGATACCTGGAAGGCTGCCAAAACAGTTATCTCTAGATGGTGAGATTTCAGGTGACATTCATTTTATTCTTTGTACTCTTCTGTATTGCTTCAATTTCTTTTACACAAACACATGTAATTTCCATAAAAGCTATAATAAAATTTTATTAAAATTTACCTTCTGAATTCAAGTGTTTTGGTTTCATCTTTCCAGTACCACATCCCTAATCGCAATCCCAATTGCTGTAAAATGAAATGATTGCAGCAAAAATAAAGGTTCAATTTAAAATCAACATGTCATAATGAACTTTTAACAATAATTCTCACTAGTTGCTCTTTAACGCTATAGAGCCTTAAATTTTCTTTTTTTTTAACTTGATGCCAGGATTTTAAGTTATTTCAGGGTGTAGTTTCAGTAGACAGTAAGGAAAGGAGGAAGGTAGGGGAGAAAGGAAGGAAGAGCGGAAGGCTAAGAGCCTGCATCACCTCAAGGCTCACCATAGCAATTTACCAGTTGGGACTTAGACCACAATAAACTGGTGCCCAAGGCAGCCCCATCTTTCAGTGGGGCTACACCTGTTGTAACCCTGACCCAGGCCTTCAAAAGCAAGCGAGCGTACTATAGGTTCGCACTCTCTAAGGCTGCATAGCTACCAGCTCGGAGCCTTTCCTCTCCGGGGATCCCAGCCGCACCGAGCAGGACTGCTTCCTCCGAGGGTTTCTTATTTTGCAGACAACCCATCAGAGGTAGTGAGGTGGAACTTTCCTACATCTGGATATCAGAGTGGGGAGCCGGAATTCAATTCTGACCGTTTGCTGAACACACCTCCATCATCTGGTTTATCGTAGACCACTTTGCCCAGGTTTCGTCGAGTGCGGCTCGCCCCAGGCTACGGCGGTGCCCCTCTAAGGCAAGGCCTCGGCTGAGGCCCAGCCACCGAGCCCCGTCGGGCGCCGGAGCCCAGCCACCGAGCCCCGTCGGGCGCCGGAGGTGGGCGGGGGCCGCGGGGTGGGGTCGGCCGAAGCTGCACTTACATCCGACAAGGCAGACTGCGAGTCCAACCGCCGCCGCCTCCTCGAATAAAACTCCGCAACAGGACTCATGGTCTCCGGCTGGCCGCTTCAGAGCGTCGCCTGGAAACCGTGACTGGGGGCGGGGCCGCGGCTGGGGGCGGGACCCTGCTTCCAACGCCGCTGCGGCTGAAGGGCGTAGCTCCCGTCTCGCCGACACCTTGGGCTGCAGTGGCGCGCTGGCGTCTCACTGCGAAGCTGCCCCAGGATCTCTTGCCTAGGGGTCAATTCTTCGTGCCTTACCACTGAGAAACCAACCACGTCACTGGCTTTGTTTTTAATTAGAAAAACTAGATTCGGTTTCATAGGGAAGCTCCCTTTGTTCCCAAGTTTGACAGCACGAAATGAAATTTAAATCCAGGTTGGAGAAACAAAAAAATCCAGGCTGGGACTAAATTGATTGGGACGGGGTGGGGGGTGGGGTGGCGTGGCGTGGCGTGAGTGGCGCCACCGTGGAAATCAAGGTTTTTGATGTGGAAGTCGTTTGAAGATACCCAAATGATCGGTGTTTGAGTATTCTTAAGGAGTGCTGCGATTCATGGGGTCGCACAGAGTCGGACACGACTGAAGTGACTTAGTAGCAGCAGCAGAGTCTGACAAGACTGAGCGACTGAACTGAAAGTATGTAAAGGATCACCCCGAATTAAAGTACTGAGAATGTTGCTGAAAGCAAAGAACTTTGGTTTGTGTCGGTGGGTATTCAACGGTGTGTCTCATTTGGGTACAACTCTTTTGCAACGCCCCCATGGACTGTAACCCATTATGCTCCTCTGTCCATGGGATTTCCCAGGCAAGAATACTGGAGTAGGGAGCCATTTCCTTCTCCAGGGGATGGAATCCCCTCTCTCCTGCTTTAGCAAGTGGATTCTTAACCACTGAGCAGCCTGAGGAAGTCCACGTTCAACTTCATTCCTGCATTTACTTTTCAAACCGTGTCTTGTAATTTCTTCTTGCAACTGAGTTGATATGCAGATTGCTTGGTATTTTCCCCCTTCTAACACTGATGCTAAGCAATGCTAAATGACACCAAATGACTGGGAATGCATCATATATTCTGCTTTTGTTTTAGCCCCACAACTTAATTAGCATTAAATAGATGGTCAGTAAATACCTGCTTTTATTTTCATATAAACTTATGAATCCCACATTTATTAGTTTGTTTTTTTTTTCCCGGCTGCACCTTGCACACATGTGGGATCTTAGTGCCCCAACCAGGGATTGAATTTGGCACCCCCTACATTGGAAGGTGGAGTTTTAACCACTAGGGAAGTTCCTCGCATAAACTTTACAAACAACAGCAATAGACACTCCACTGCTTCCTCTTAACCCCACCATCCTAGTCTACTTGGTAACACACAATCACTATTCACTACTATTACTACTAAGTCGCTTCAGTCGTGTCCGACTCTGCGCAACCCCATAGACGGCAGCCCACCAGGCTCCCCCGTCCCTGGGATTCTCCAGGCAAGAATACTGGAGTGGGTTGCCATTTCCTTCTCCTGTTCACAGTAGTATAAAATTGTAAACACCTAGATTCTTGATCCACTCTCGAGTCCACTGCTGGTAACTGTTCCATACCCCATAGACGGCAGCCCACCAGGCTCCCCCGTCCCTGGGATTCTCCAGGCAAGAATACTGGAGTGGGTTGCCATTTCCTTCTCCTGTTCACAGTAGTATAAAATTGTAAACACCTAGATTCTTGATCCACTCTCGAGTCCACTGCTGGTAACTGTTCCAATTGACTCAGATATAAGGAAACCCACCAGTACACTGGCAATGTTGCTTTGAGGCTATGGCCTTTAAGAGGCTGGCTTATTATAAGATGACTCATTTGAAAAGAATTCACCAAAATATCCCAGTCATCAAAAGCTTTTCTCCAACCTGGTTATTTAACATTGGGTGGGAACGAGAAGAAATAATGAGTTGAAGCTCCAAAACGGACCAAGGAAGAACAAGGACTCTGGGTGATATCCATTTATCACACTTCCAGGCAACCTCTTCAGTTTAGCTAAATGAGTGAAGAAATGCTAATAGAAAACCAAAGACCTTTTATACCTTACTGTGTTTAGGCTGTCTATTATACAAAACTAAAGGTAAAAATAAAGTAATTGAGAACCCAGAACAATGACCCACATAAAAGTTACATGACAAATTACCATAGCTGTGCTAGAGGGCCATGTTAATACTTAGAGGAAACCCTGGATAACTCTGAAGGTACCATCTTTTATTTCTGTGTCACTAGACCCTAATGAAAGAGGGAGTAAAAATTATTTTTATGACTCTAAATCGTTATTTTTAAAGTGACCCACTCATCTATTAGATTTTCCACCAGTTAGGTTTCTTTAAATTACATTAGAAACTCACAACCTAATATGGAAATATAATTTTCTCTTAAAAAAAAAGTCATGATGCAATGAAGTAGGGGCAAAGTGCTGTCTAAATATTTAATAATTTCAAATGTCCTATAAGATTTTTTTTTTGCCTAATTATGTTTTCAAGATAAGAGAACTAAGAGCATATGACATAAAACTAAGTTGACTGTCTCAAATTTTAGGCCCAAGATATTAATTGGATATTATGCATATTTATACTATGAAAAAAATCAATGGACAGATTTTCAAAATGTTATGGTTCTACTTTTAAAACTAATATGTAAGAAACAGCAATACCAGTATTTGAATTGCATCTCCATTTCTGGTGCTTATTTCTCCAGTCTTCAATTCAAATATCCTAATCTGTATTAAAAGGGATGGAGGAAGAGTCTGACTTTTTCACTTGTTTAAGGGAAAAAATTTCAACATTAAGTAACATACTACTAAATTTTAGAAATACATATATCCTAAAATATCTCCATGCCCAAAGCTGTAAATACTTGTAAAAAGCTGTAAAAAGAATACTGAGCTCTTCTTCTAAAGATCTGTAATTTTTCTTGAAGGATTTAAATTTTATTTCTAATTTTAATGCTTAAGGATAGTCCTTCAGAACAGTTGTCTCATACATTAAATATACAGAATATATATATATATTATATATATATATATTCCTTTAGCAATTGTCTTGTGATCATATGGATTTGAGATTCTTTAAAACTTCAGTTCCAGTATTCAAAAGCAAGAGAAACATGCCTCACAACTTTTATAAACTACATCCAATTGAAATACCTTATCATGAGCCCAGTATTTGATGCTCATAAGAGAGACCTTTTGATTTCATCTAGTCAGATTATATTCATGTTTAAAATTATACATAGAATAAAGATTTTTAGTTCTCCTTGACATACAGAATATATTATGTATTTTAATATGCATACTAAATTTAAAGATGTAAAGAGCACTAGTATCTCCTAATGCACAAGTCAGGTGCATTAACTTCCATTATACATATAAATTAATATGATAAATTTAGAGTAATCTCATTTTGAAATTTCATAAAACCAAAATACTCTAAATAATTTTGACAGGTGTCTAGATTCATTGCCTCAAAACAGGGACAGTTATGTTAATCAGACATTTAAGAAAGAAGAAATTAAGTCGCCGTTCTGAGAAATGTACTTTTTCAATCCCTAAGCATTCTATACATATTTCATTAGCTGTAGTCATGACCACTAGTTCCTAGCATAGTATTACTTTCAAGGGCAAGTGATGTTAATTATTCCTTAAACTGTAATTTAGCCTCATCCTGAACTCAAGTACTTTTTCCATTGTCATTTGACTATGGCTGATCTAACATCTGCTAAAGGGTTCCCATTGGTTATTGAGTTACCAGCTTCAACTGACCCTGGAAACATGAATGGCTACTTGAGTGGCTTTTTATCTTAAGCAATATTTAGATCTAGGTAAATTTGAGAAGACAAAATCACTTACGAGTTTTACAAATTACTTTTAAAATAACAGAAAATGGAGTATCTACATAGATTGATGTTAGTGTTATAGCAAGTTACCAGAGATCAGGCTATAGGATCAGAGAGATTACCATTTGGCATTTTTTTGATCCTTTAGAAACTAATCTCTTTTAAAATGAGGTCTAAAATGAGTCAAACTAATTCCAGACTGCACTTAAAGACTCCATTATATTTGTATACTTTCAAGTTAGAGCAAGGGATAAACACTCAATAAAGAACTAACAAAAGGTTAACAGAATGAATATTACCTTGGTAAAAACTCAGGTGAAACGTCACTCTAAGGCTACTAATTACCAAGGTAACATGTCAAATATTTATGTGATGCTATCTGCAGTCAATGAAATATCCTTAATGCTTCTTTGCTGAAAACTTTCCACTCTGGCAACAGCACTGAAAAACTCAAGTTATGTTCACCTTTCAGAGTGTAAGGAACAACTACCTTTTAAAAAAATGTTTTTTTGGAAGCAATTTTACAACTGCCTTTTTATCTTCCCTTCCACCCAAACGAAGACTTGTTAAAAGAAAAAAATTCTATGTACAAAGAGTCAGCTCTTAGTGAGAGGACTGTGACCAAAGCTCAATATTTTTAGGCTATTTTGTTCTCTAGTTTTTATATTTCAAAAACTCCTCTCTGTGCTTGATATGGAAGAATCCACTACTAAGTTTAAAATTAGCTTCTATATGTCACTGTTATCTTATGAACAACATGAAGTAAATCTACATCACCTGGAAGGAAATATTAAATTGTCTGGTGAAAACACTAGATTATGCATTTTCCAATCAGCTTTACTGAATTTCTTCCAAATTTTCCTTAAAGAGAATAAATCAATACAAAGCAGATGAGTCAGTCCACTAAAATATAAACATGAACCCCCTTCTTCCAAGGATGTGGATTTTTAAAACTTAAGCCCAGGATAGTGGATTTCAAAGGGTTATATTTCTATCTGTAACAATCTCAAACTGGAAATATTGGAAAATGAACAAGTTGCATATTGACAAAATACAGGACTATATTGCAGTTTATCTTTTTAAAAAAGAAATATATTCTAGTGATATAAGGCAGGTATTGAAAAAGCACTATGATTGTCAAATCAGAACAACAAAAAACTATTATCTTCCTTTACCATCCAAGTAATTTAAGTGCTGAAAACATATTCTTCTTGAATTTGGCATATGCCCAGAATTTGAACTGTTTTACTAGAAAAAGTTAACAAAAGTTTGACTAAATTTGGACTCAATATTAAGTGGCTTTAACCTTTGTCTGTTGGATCTTGTTTCAGACACCTGTATGCAGCAGAAAGCAAACTTGTTTCATATTATGTTAGGCTCTTTTCAGAAGACAACTCCTTTTGTTTACAGAAAGAATCTTTTGTACTTAACCCTGGAATACAGCTTGTATTTTGCTGGAATATTCAGGTGGATTTTCACTTGAACACTTATGCCAACTCTGGTTTCTGTATTAAAAGGAGGGTAAAGTTTACCCAGATCTCCCCTTAAGTTGCTGGTACTTCAAAGCAGGAAACTCATCTGAGAATTAGATAAGATTGAGTTAGACAAATTTCACCCTATACCAATACTTACTTAAAGACCTAGATGGGTAAACAGTAAAAAAACAAAACTAAAAACTCCAAGACAGTAATTTTTAGGTCAATTTCAGCTTTTTACTTTTAAATCTGTATTTATGCGTTTGCAAAAAGTATGCCTTTCCTTAACATTACTGCAATGTTCACCTTTCTCTTCAAGTAGTACATAAAAATAAGCAATTCAAGCTTCTATGTATTTTATTGTTACCAGCCTTCTATGCAAACTGTTTGAAAACTTCAGGTTTCCCCTCTCAAATCTCCATGCACAAACTAAGCTACCAAAAAACATTCAAGTCAGCAAACAAGCAAAACACAGTAAAGAGATACCTCAAATAATGTTTCTAAAAAATCAAACTTTAGAACTCATCTTTTATCATTCAACTAAGTTGTTGCACCTTTCCTTTCATATGCATACACCGGTTAAACACTTCCAATAACAGATCTCGTATTTGGCACAAGGACATTTCAAAGAAGAAACAAACAAAAGGAAAAAGAAAATAGAAAGGAAAAGAGGTTTTTACGCTGTCTTGAGTGCAGGTTTAGTCCACTTCCTCGATGGTCGGTCCCCCGGATGCTCCTGAACCGCCACCGCCGCCAGGGCCGCCTTGGTATAGTTTGCTGATGATGGGGTTGCACACTCTTTCGAGCTCTTTCTGCTTGTGTTCATACTCATCTTTTTCCGCCATCTGGTTCCGGTCGAGCCAGTTGATCACCTCCTGACACTTGTCGAGAATCTTGTTTTTGTCCTGATCGCTAATCTTGCCCCTCAGTTTCTCGTCTTCCACCGTCTGCTTGATGTTGTAGGTATAGGACTCCACAGCGTTTTTGGCAGCCACTCGGTCGCGATTGGCCTCATCTTCCGACTTGTACCGCTCCGCCTCCTGCACCATCCGGTCAATGTCATCCTTGCTCAGACGACCCTTGTCGTTGGTAATGGTGATTTTGTTTTCTTTACCGGTGCTCTTGTCGGCGGCGGTGACGTTGAGGATGCCATTGGCGTCGATGTCGAAGGTGACCTCGATCTGGGGGACCCCGCGGGGCGCTGGGGGGATCCCGGTCAGGTCGAACTTGCCCAACAAGTTATTGTCCTTGGTCATGGCCCGTTCGCCCTCGTACACCTGCACCAGCACGCTGCTCTGGTTGTCTGAGTAGGTGGTAAAGGTCTGCGTCTGCTTGGTGGGGATCGTGTGTTTCTTTTGATGAGCGGAGTCATGACGCCGCCAGCCGTCTCGATGCCCAGGGACAACGGAGTCACGTCGAGTAGCAGCAGATCCTGTACGTTCTCTGACTTGTCCCCGATGAGAATGGCCGCCTGCACCGCGGCTCCGTAGGCCACCGCCTCGTCGGGGTTGATGCTCTTGTTCAGCTCCTTGCCATTGAAGAAATCCTGCAGCAGCTTCTGGATCTTGGGGATGCGAGTGGAGCCGCCCACCAGCACGATCTCCTGGATCTGGCCCTTGTCCAGCTTGGCATCGCGCAGAGCCTTCTCCACCGGCTCCAGGGTCCCGCGGAAAAGGTCGGCGTTGAGCTCCTCGAAGCGGGCGCGGGTGATGGACGTGTAGAAATCCACGCCCTCGTAGAGCGAGTCGATCTCGATGCTGGCCTGTGTGGACGAGCTCAGGGTGCGCTTGGCGCGCTCGCAGGCGGTGCGGAGTCGCCGCACCGCGCGCTTGTTGGGTGCAATGTCCTTCTTGTGCTTGCGTTTGAACTCCTCTGCCAGGTGGCTCACCATGCGGTTATCGAAGTCCTCTCCGCCCAGATGAGTGTCGCCAGCCGTGGACTTCACCTCGAAGATGCCGTCCTCGATGGTCAGGATGGACACGTCAAAGGTGCCGCCGCCCAGGTCGAAGATGAGCACGTTCTTCTCGCCTCCCGCGCAGCCCTTCTTATCCAGGCCGTAGGCAATGGCCGCCGCCGTGGGCTCATTGATGATGCGCAGCACGTTGAGGCCCGTAATGGTGCCTGCGTCCTTGGTGGCCTGGCGCTGCGAGTCATTGAAATAGGCTGGGACGGTGATGACAGCGCTCTGCACCTTGCCTCCCAGGTAGGCTTCGGCGATCTCCTTCATTTTAGTGAGGACCATGGAGGAGATCTCCTCGGGGAAGAAGGTCTTGATCTCTCCTTTGTACTCCACCTGCACTTTGGGCTTCCCTCCCTCGCTCACCACCCGGAACGGCCAGTGCTTCATGTCTGACTGCACTGTGGCGTCGTCGAACTTCCGACCGATCAGCCTCTTGGCGTCGAAGATGGTATTGGTGGGGTTCATGGCCACCTGGTTCTTGGCTGCATCGCCGATGAGGCGCTCGGTGTCGGTGAAGGCCACGTAGCTAGGGGTGGTACGGTTGCCCTGGTCGTTGGCGATGATCTCCACTTTGCCATGTTGGAAGACCCCCACGCACGAGTAGGTGGTGCCCAGGTCGATGCCAATAGCCGGGCCGCGGGCAGACATCCTGACTGAAAGACAGGCAAGCGACGTTAGACGAGAACACCTGGGGCAGAAAATCTGAGGCCTCAACTAACGGTCGCCTAGCACCAGACTCCGCGAACGCAACCAGCGTCTCACTCCCCTCACTTGGATCCCCACTCTTATAGTCGCCTCCCCGCCGCCTTTTGGAAACTCTCAGAGCCAATCCGCTCTCGGGACCGCCCGCCACAGGCTTCCCGGGATCGGAGTGACCGGCCTGAGGCCCAACAGACTTCAAGATGGATGAGGGGCGGGACTCCGGGCCGCACTAGACGCGACGGGGCGGCCGTTATGCAAATGAGGCCCCTCCCACGTGTCCGAGGCGGCCCGCAGTCCCCGCGGCCCCAGAGCGGCCTGCAGCTTGGGGGCGTTAGGCTCGCGCCTCAGGCTAGGTGTACGCGCTTTTTCTCAATTTTCACCTTCCCTGAGGCAGGATTCGTCGACGTCCGTTGGATTGGCAGGGCATACAGCCAATGAATAGCGAGGATTCCCAAGTAGGGCAGGGAGGAAAGGATGGGGCGTGGCGCTGGGAGGAGTCGCGGAAGCGGAGCCGGGAGAAGAGAGCCACCTAGACGGTTTGCTCAGTTCTTAAATCCTGAAATGTCGATCAGCAAGTGTCTCGGCCAACCTATCTCGCTGGGGCGGGGCAATTAGTTCTGAGTTGGTGGCAGCAAAGAACTAGGGCCAGAGCTGCCTTTTTTCTTCTGCCTGCTTGTGGGCGTTGGCTTGGCGGGGCCTGGGCGTGAGGGCGGCTACAGCTCCGGGAGGAGGAGCTGGGTGGAGGACTCAGAAATGAAGTTTCTAGGACGGGCCTTCGGCCTCCTGTAATTTAATTTTGCGTGGTTCGCAGAGTCTTGGTGTGAGCTCTGGATATCTTATCTGGCGGGCGGGGGAACCAGGGACCGGGAGAGCTACGGAAGAGGTGCGCGCGGAGGCCTACAGAGTGGGAGGGAGGCATGGGCGTGGTTGCAACTCATCCCCTTTCTTGATCTCACTTTCCGTTTCCCCTGCTTGTTTTAG
This sequence comes from Madoqua kirkii, assembly GCA_006408675.1. Lineage (NCBI taxonomy): Eukaryota > Metazoa > Chordata > Mammalia > Artiodactyla > Bovidae > Madoqua > Madoqua kirkii. The sequence goes on from SJYC01143695.1 coordinate 14,981, forward strand.
CACTTTAAGCTTCCTAGTTTTCATCTCCCTGTTCTCTCGCCACTGCTTTTGTTATTTTCCGGTTCAAGTACTTTATCCGCCGCTTTGAGTTCTCCGGGAAGTCTGTAGTCAAACCCCACACCCTGAAGTATCATAAAATAACCTGGTCTCACGCCTCTCAGGATTCTCTTAACCCAGGCTATTGTAAACTCAGCTGAGCGAGAACTCTCAGAGGAGGTAGATAGAAAGGAGCGCAATTCATTCTGTCGTGTTTAAGAGGAATATAGGTGATAGAAGCAGGCTCCTATAAATGGGCTCCGGAAGGAAGACAGTGACAAAACAGCGGCAACACTTGACCTTATGTGGGGAAGCTGGAGACATTCATTCAGCTTTAAAGTCCCAGGATGTGAGAGTAAGACGACGAGTGCAATAGTGTGTCTTTATGAGGTTGACAGCTCAATAAAGAGCTAAAAATAGCTCAAGAGAAGTGCTATGGGAGCACACAAAGGAGGGAGCACATCCAGTTGGGGAAACTAATGTTCCCGAGGGCTTCTTGTAAGAGGTGACATGCCAGCCTCTGACCTTTGTCATTCTTTGCATTTGTTGTAGCATGGGCAAAGATAAGAGCAGTGTGTGCTGGGGGCAACTACAAGTTGAAGGTTGGTGTCAGTACATGAGGAGGGATACAAACAAGAAATAGTTTTTTCAGGTGGACGGGATATGCCATGATCTTTTCCCTGAGGCTGTGGGGGCGTGGAGAGAAACATCTTTTGAAGGAAGTTATGGTTCATATTCAACTTCTTTGAGACAGTGCTGGAGAAAAGCTTTTGAGAGAAACAAAAGTTATCTATAATTTAAAAAATAACGGTGACAGAATCCTATAAAGTTAGCCAATGGATATTTAAGTTTCTTTTATCTAGTTGGTATGCAATTTCCAATTTTTAAAAGTACATTTGCTATTAATTTGTTAATCTCATTTCACAATTCCCATCTCTTTTTCCATTAAAGAAGTTAAGGGAAAAAATTTAACTAGGAAAACTTTTAAAAAAAATTAGGAATATAAGGATCAAACCAAAAATTTCTTTTGAAGTTGTCTTAAATGGTACAGATTTCTTGATTTTATTCTTAGAAACTCTTGTCTTTTGTGCAGCTAAAAAAGGGAGTTCAGGGAATTAGTGGACTGGAGAGCAATACACAGTCTTTATAGAACTAATGATACGTGATTTAGAGATAGGGCCCAAATACAACTGAAAGCAGAAGAGAACTGTGAGAAACACTGATTCTACAGATCTGTTGTATTCAGTCCTCACACACCTCAAACAAAGCAAGATTGTGAAAAAGCAGACATGCCAATTCTTACACACAAAAACCAAAATTCGAGCTTCAGAAGGGAGAGGTTCTTTTGTATAGTAACTATGTATTATCTCTCTGCACAGTTATTACATCTTATTATTATTACATCTTACCATCTAACTACCACATTCATCATTAATACAACTTTCTGAAACCACAGTAGCAGTTTTATCTGTATTTTCATTAGCTGTATGTATTTTTTCTGCTCTAACTTTTCACTCAGTAAATTGATGCTTCCTAAGTTTGATACTTTATATGGCATCCTGAGCTTGTCCCCAAAAGACACAATGTTTGCATTTTTATTTCATATGAAATAAAGTTTTGCAGTTCTGGAGCATTATATACTGACCTTTCTTGGATTTTTTAATTTTTCCTCATTTGTATGGATTAAAATTTTTTTTCTATTTTATGATTGTGGCTCATAATTCCTTAAACTTGTGGCACATTAAAAATGATCAAACTTAGCAAACTTAAGATGAAATGATATTCATCAACCTCAGTAATGGTGTGGTAAAACAGGTAAAGCCCTACCTACCGGTGGGAATGTAAATTAGTACAGTCTTTCTGGAGGACTGTGTGACAGTATTTTTTCTTAACTTAAATATGACCGTACCCTTCATTTAGCATTACTCTGTGGGATTTATCTTAAGGAAATAATGGAGCATGGAGGTAAATTATTTATGATAACAGTGATAAAGGGAAAATGGCTTAAATATCTGACAATAAGAATTATTTGACCTATAGTCATGAATTAAAAATTGTTTACAGGATTTTTAATGACACAGGAAAATGTTCTTGGTATAATTAAATGGAAAAATTAGATACAACAGTATTGTATCATCTTAACCTCTGTGTAGGATAATCATATATATGAGAATTGTATCAAAATTGGTTATCTCTAGAGGGTAGGATTATCAGTAATTTTTCTAAATTTTCTTTTTTACAGATGATTTTTAAAGCTTGGCTATCAGCATTCAACTGAAATACAATTCACTAATCCTACTATTTATGTAGAAATTACTACTGATTTTCAACAGGTGAGATTTGTTTGGCAGATTATAAATACTAGGGTGTTTCAAAATATTTTTAAAATACAAAGACTGAGATTTTACACAGTCTGAATAAAACAAAAACTATATGTGTGTCAAATTTTCTCTGATGAACTCCCCAAATCCAGAACAGTACCTGGAACACAGTAGTAATTCACTTGTTCAGTGTTTATTAAGTGACCTGAGACATTAAAAACTGGAAATAATAACTTCACTTTTTCCCTGTATAAGAGAAAGATTCTTTGCTTGCCTCTTACATTTCAGTACTAAATAATACTGCAGAGATCAAAAATTGAAACAAATTCACATCTGAAAATATATTTTGGGGGGCTCCAAAATCACTGCAGATGGTGACTGCAGCCATGAAATTAAAAGATGCTTACTCCTTGGAAGAAAAGTTATGACCAACCTAGATAGCATATTCAAAAGCAGAGACATTACTTTGCCAACTAAGGCTAGTCAAGGCTATGGTTTTTCCTGTGGTCATGTATGGATGTGAGAGTTGGACTGTGAAGAAGGCTGAGCACCAAAGAATTGATGCTTTTGAAGTATGGTGTTGGAGAAGACTCTTGAGAGTCCCTTGGACTGCAGGCTCAACCAGTCCATGCTAAAGGAGATCAATCCTGGGATTTCTTTGGAAGGAATGCCGCTAAAGCTGAAACTCCAGTACTTTGCCACCTCATGCAAAGAGCTGACTCATTGGAAAAGACTCTGATGCTGGGAGGGATTGGGGGCAGGAGGTGAAGGGGACGACCGAGGATGAGATGGCTGATGGCATCACTGACTTGATGGATGTGAGTCTGAGTGAACTCCGGAAGTTGGTGATGCACAGGGAGGCCTGGTGTGCTGCGATTCATGGGGTCGCAAAGAGTCAGACATGACTGAGCAACTGAACTGAACTGAGAGATACAAAGATGAATAAGATGAGGTCTAAAACTGTGTGCTTGTGGTAGTAAGGCCTACCCTAAGGAGATTACCTGAGCAAGAACACATTTTTTCCAGAATTACTAGTAAATTTATGGATATTCTGAAACCCTCTCATTCCCTACCCAGGCACAACCTTCATACAGGCTGTGGATTGGAAGAGGTAATGTTGCCTGGAAGAGAGGAGTGGAGTCAGTAGCAGCCTGTAATTTGAGAACCTATCAGCAAACTGGAGTTTGCTTCTTATATTTAAGATCTCTATGAATACTGCCATTTTATAATTCTTTGGATGTACCTGGTCCCAAAATATTTCTCCAATCACCTGTTACTAAAATTTCACCGTCTGCTGCTTTGAATCTTGAAAAAATCAGTCTTTAAAAGTTCTATTTGAATTGTAGATACACAAATAATTGGAAAACGACACTACTTTGCCTTGTATGGAAGGCTAAGGCACCCAAACCTGGAAGAGAAACTTTTCTAGAAAAGTGAATCTGTGTAATAGCAGACAAATTGTACCTTCTTCAGTTTTGTAGAGTGCTAACATTGAAGACAAGACTTCTGTAGAATACTCTGCAATAATTTAAAAGAAGTAATAATTTAAAAGAAGTCACTTAGTTGTGCCGGCTCTTTGCGACCCCATGGACTATACAGTCCATAGATTTCTCTAGGCCAGAATACTGGAGTGGCTAGCCTTTCCCTTCTCCAAGGGATCTTCCCAACCCAGGGATGGAATCCAGGTCTCCTGCATTTCAGGCGAATGTATAGTCCATCTGGTCACAAACTGTCAGACTCGACTGAGCAACTTTGAAAAAAGTGAAGCTGTTGTCATATATGGAGAATCAGATTCAATATACCATCATTACTAATACTTATTAACTTCTGTGAAATTTTGGCAGTTATCTTTCAGAACTTACCTGAAATGAAGAGAAAACTCATTGTTGATCACTTGAAAAAAGAAAAACAATTTTTTAAACTCTCAAACAGAAATTTAACAAAATGAACTACGTTGATAAGGTAGCTATTTCTCTGAATAAATTGTTATTTTGAGAAATAGATTAACCCTCTAAAAGAACTAAATACTACATCAGTTAATTTTTATAAATAATTACCTATTTTTATATTACGAGGAAACCTAATTTGTTACCATCTGTTTGCCATGAGATAGTACTTTTCTAGTCATTCTGTGTTGAAAGAAACTAGGATTTGGAAATAAGAATTTTAGTTAATTCTTTGTGCACTTCTTAAGGTGCTCAGGAATACTATAATTAGCTATATTAGATACTTTATTATTCTGGTATTATAGAATGAAAGGAACAGATAACTTTTCAGTCAAATAATTTTTTAAAAAGAGCAAGGTTAGAAAAGTACAGTATAAAAAAGTAATATAAAGA
>SJYC01143697.1:0-28527 GCA_006408675.1 Madoqua kirkii
AATGGCAACCCACTCCAGTGTTCTTGCCTGGAGAATCCCAGGGACGGGGGAGCCTGGTGGGCTGCTGTCTAGGGGGTCGCACAGAGTCGGACACGGCTGAAGGGACTTAGCAGCAGCAGCGGTCAGCCTTCCCTCCTGTGCTTAAGGAAGCAACACTACCATCACAACTGCCACTATTCCATCAGTTGTCACGTGCCAAGCACTGAACATTTCACACATGGCTCCTGTGAAGCCTCATGTTTGATACCATTTTTGAGGTGTAATTATCCCCACTTTGGCAGTTCAGATATAAGTTTTAAATGTGATTATTAAATGATAATATTTTATCAATTATAGGAAATATTCATTTATAGGAATTTCCTTAGGTCCATCAATCTTTTTAGGCCAAGTTTGAGCCCATGTCAACATTCAAGGTTAGATTCAGCGCACCTAACCTGCCTACTAAGTTTTCAATTTAAGAATATGAATTTCACTGGTAAGACAGGGAAATAAACAGTGGCTAAATCATTGTTCAACTTACAGAAAAAAAAAGCTAAAGTAAATGGGATAGTTTTAAATAACTACTTTAAAAAATTTTTTTAAACAGGAATGGCCAATGATATTGGGTTTAAAATTTCACAAGGTAGCCTTAAAAAACAAAATAAAAATTGTGACATCACCTTACTGATTAAAAATAACAACCTATGCTTCAATAGTCACTGAAAGGGTAACAACCACTTGTAATCTACATTTAAAAGTAATTTTAATCATAGCTAAAAACAAACTAAAAACAAAGAATTCTATTAAGAAATAACAAAAATGATAAACATTTAATAACACCTAAAATGTATATACTTAAAGATCCTAAACAAAAATATTAACGGTAAAAGGGCCTTGAAATTTTTTTTCAACAATTCCATCTTATAAAATCATTTTCTAAATAGCTCATATCCTTTGCTTTGGTGTTTTGTCTCCTATCAGCTAAACATTTTACAGTAGAAAACCACTTATGTTCTTTTCAAATGCTTGGCATTATAATGTGATCTCATATCTTTCCTCAAGTTAAATTTTGCTCCACATATTCCACATGTATACAGATGAATATCCATGTGCTGCTCCAACTGTTCATTATTTGGAAATATCTGAAAGCAGACCTGGCATATAGTCTCACCAGCAGATAAATGAGAAATCATATGCCGTACATGGTCATGTTTTCTGAAGTTCCTTGATCACAAATGGAACAGACATACCTGGCCATGCCTTTGTGCATGTCATTGTGCAGGCGCAACTGACGTTCTCTTAAAAACTGCTTCCCACATGTCTGACAGACAAACTGTTTTTCCTTGGTATGAACAGTATAGTGTTCTCTTAAGTGACACCGCTGATAAAATCCTTTCCCACACAGGTTACAAAAATGCTTTCGTCTGTGATCCCTTTCATTTTCTTCCATGATGGCACTCTTAAACACGTCTTGGTCTAGGCAGCTAGACATATGTTCAACCACTAGATTTTCAGTTTCAAATCGCTGGCCACAATTAGGACATCGAAAAGGACAGGCAGAATGTTTAAATAACTGCTTCTTTTGGATACTGTTTATCTGGAAATGATTGTCTCTAAAATCATCCAACATTTCAACAAACATATCCCTTATTTCTGACTGTTCATCAGGATTCTCTTCCATGTCCATCTTCTCCTCGGCATTTCCTAACCCGTTCATCGTGAGATCTTGGGGCTCTCCGCATCTCTGGGCATGCTCCTGAAGCTGTCTACCTTTCACAAGTATTTGTCCACATTTGCCACATGCGCAGATATTTTCGATGTGTTTGGCCAAGTAATGAGATGACAGGTCCTCTTCAGTTATTGTGAGCCCACACAGCTCACAAGAAGCGTTTTCAGTATCCTCTTGTACAGGACTGCTGTTGTTCGGGGGCCTCATATTTTCTAAGCCACCTCTTTCATCAGCATTTATTGACATCCGAGGTTTTAAAGTTTTCCTCCCACTTTTTTTAATACTGACATCTTCTTCAACATAGTATCTATAAAATGGCTCTTCAGCTTCGTCTTCTAACTCATCATTGTCAGTGGACTCATTACAGTCTTTATCAGCAACTTTAATAATGTTAAAGTCTTTCAGTTCATCTGTAGGAATATCCTCTGGTTCCATCTTAATGATGATTCTTTTCCTCTCAGCGGCTCTGCTCTTTTCTTCACTGGCTAGTTCAGACTCCACTGTGCTACTTTTTCTCTTCCAGTGGTTGAAGCTGAATCATCAGCAGCCTGGCTTGTGTCTCCTCTGTATTTGTCTGTCTGTGCAGAAAAGGTTTTGGAAGAATCCTTTTCACCAAATTCAGCTTTGATATTACTGTCTTTTCCATCTCTAATATCCACTAATCTATGATAGGATCTTGTGTTTTGGTATGAATGTCTGTTAGTACAGGTTAGCACATGCTCATCTAATAATTTTTCACAGCTAAAGCCAAATCCACAGCTATCACAGGTAAAACTCCGTCCAAAGCGTCGTGATACACGTTCTTTTGGAGTAGATAATTTGGACACAGAACTCTTTTTACATACATCAAATAATGGCTCAGGAAAATTACCTAATTGCAACGACTCTTCATCAGGCTCTCTATTATGTGGTGTATTCACTGTTGAACTTGGCTCTGCACACCATCTATTAGCTTCATTGCCATTTCTAGCCACAGTGTCTTCATACATTCTCACTCCAAATATCATTTTGCTGTTCTGTTTGCTAGAAGCAGAAGATGAACATTTTGAACTAGAACAATCTGCATCCTGTATGTCTTCTAAGCAGTCAGGAACATTGTACAGCTGTAGGTAGTTCATTGCCACTTTAAACTGTTCAAAACTGGAAGGAGCTGTCATAATTTTTCCTAAATACATGAACTGCAAAATAAGATCAAAACACTCAGCACTAATTTTCATGTTGCTGAGATTCAGTTGTGCAGTACTATGCTGATGGTTCATGAAAAACATTCTAAAATACGAGCTACAAGCAGCTAGAACTGCTTTGTGTGCTTGAAAGTAAATATCATCAATTGCAATACAACAGTCACAGAGAAAACCCCATTCCCTTTGGTTGTTTAGCTGCTGAAGGACGTAGCTGCTGTGGCTGGGCTTTGCCATCTTCTATTAATTAGAGACCTATGTAAAACAAAAACATTAAAATCAGACAAGAAATCAGAAAAGCACTTGGAAAAAAAGAGCTATCCATTCTAACATAGTAAAACTCAATTAATATATACCTGAATCACTTTTAAAACTTGAAGATACTCAGCCATTTATTCAAGCTTCTCATTTTTATTTTAAGAAATACAAGCAAAGTTATCAAAAGCAAAACCCATCATTTTGGTTTCATTACAACTCTAGAAGGAAACATGCAATTTCAAACTTAATTTGAAAGGGAAAAAAGACACTAGTTTTAAAGTACTTGAAGAATACAAACAGTGAAAGCAAATAAAATGCAAATTGAACAGAAAGTAATTCAATGGCAGAATATTAAAGAAACTCTTCAGGTGATTGATATAAAGGAATTATTGCTCATCCTTAAGTGTGATGCAGGTATTTTGGTTGTGTTAAAAGCATCCTATCTTTTAGATACACATACTGCTGTGTTTACTGATGAAATGATACATCTAAGATATGCTTGAGAATAATCCAGTGGGGTGGGCTATAGGGCTATAAATGATACAAGATTGGTCCTGTGGTGATAACTATCGAAGCTAGGAGGTAGACATAATTTTATTTTTGTATGTTTGAAAGTTTCCTTAGAAAAATTCTACTCACTGAAGTTTGTTAGACTACATGCAAATGGCACCAAGCAAATAGGTTTGGTCAATGCCTGTCTCTTAATTTATTAGAGAAGGAGTAATTCTGTATAAAAAAACAGGGGACCTATTTGGGAAGGAGCTATCTGTCCTTAGATTGTAAATTTTTCAATCATTAAAAAAAAAGGAATACAAAAGTAACACATGCTTACTGAAAAACCTGTATAAATAAAATTTCAGAATCTATCTTTTACTTGAAAACAAGTTCCTACGCAATTTGCCTGAACATAAAAAGAACAACTGAACAAGCTGTGCATAGAAATAAAGCATTCACGTCTCAAAACCTTTTAACCCTGCAATGATCATCAGAAATTGTCTAAATTTATTTACTTCTGCTTGCTTTTTATCTGTTTGTCACAAATCACATATGGGTCACATACCCCTTTCCCCTATTGCCTAACAATCACCCTGCTTGTTTTTTTCCTGCCTGAAATCAGTTACACAGTATGGACATGGCCCTGGTGAAATGAAGATGGCTTATGAGACCTACAGCCATCTTTAAATTGCAACGTCTGGCCTTTTCTATAAGCCAGATCAAATAGTATTACAAGTAGGTATAATCTTTCAACCTTGTGTAACTTAGATATCTGTACCAGAATTGAGTCATGTTCAGTATGTAGCTACATACAAAATACAATGTATGCTCAGGTATTTATCATGTGTTATTTATAACTCGAAATGTGTGATAATAAGGGAGTTGTAAGTAAACCAAGGTAAATCCACTTCCTAAAATTCACTGTCATGTGGCCTTTATGAAAATTATATTTATGAATGAAGGCTATAAAAGAAAATGAGAAAAGTTTTCAGGATGGAAAGTCAAGTAAATAACCACAAACTACAAAGTTTTAAAAATTACAATAACATAAAACAACAAAACCTTATTTAAAGAGTTAAAACACACACTCACAAACATTGACCCCCTCCAAGCCCATTTTATGTAGGATGAGATCTCTAGGTCTATAGACATTTTACAGCAAGGGTCCCCAGCCTCCAGGATTTAATGCCTAATGATCTGAGGTGGAGCTGATGAAGTACATAATAATAAAGTGCATAATAAATATAATGCGCTTGACTCATCCCAAAACTACCCCCCTGGCCCCAGACCTTGGAAAACTTGCCTTCCACGAAACTGGTCCCTGGTGCCAAAAAGATTGGGGACACCACTGTTCTACAGGATTCAGAGAGACCTTTAATGAATAAAGAGGTAGAAGGATAGATATTATCTCAAATTTTCTTCTAATAATAAGAGTTGTTAAAAAATGAAACAAACTCATCTAGAGGATAATAACTGTCCCATTTAGAAGCAGGGGAGAAATTCTGTTGAGGACAGTACAGTGAACAGGGCACAGGCTTTGGGTCAGACAGGCCTGAGTTCCAACTTAGCTTTGTCACCTTAGATGACTTGTTTGTCCTCACTGACTCCAAGTTTCCTGAACTGCCAAAGTGGGGATAATTACACCTCAAAAATGCTATCAAACATGAGGCTTCACAGGAGCCATGTGTGAAATGTTCAGTGCTTGGCACGTGACAACTGATGGAATAGTGGCAGTTGTGATGGTAGTGTTGCTTCCTTAAGCACAGGAGGGAAGGCTGACCGCTGCTGCTGCTAAGTCCCTTCAGCCGTGTCCGACTCTGTGCGACCCCCTAGACAGCAGCCCACCAGGCTCCCCCGTCCCTGGGATTCTCCAGGCAAGAACACTGGAGTGGGTTGCCATTTCCTTCTCCAATGCATGAAAGTGAAAAGTGAAAGTGAAGTCGCTCAGTCACGTCCGACTCTGCGACCCCATGGACTGCAGCCCACCAGGCTCCTCTGTCCATGGGATTTGCCAGGCAAGAGTACCAGAGTGGGGTGCCCTTCTCCAGGAAGTCTGACTAGACAGTCAAAATTTCCTTCTAAATAAGAGCCCATCTGTATGAAGGCCAGCAGTTCATCTGTTAAAACCTTCAGGTTTAAATGTCTTGTGCTTGAAATAATGACATTAACAGTTTAAAAGTTCCAAAGACCTTTGTAATCTAAAGGAAAAGCAGTTTTATGGTCAGCAACCAAAATGAATGCAGCCACATAGACCAATATGATAGGCACATCTGTAGCTACAGTTATAATTCACTTAAATTAGTGAACATACATTCTGTGTTAAACAAACACTAAAACAAGTAAGAGAATCAACAGTATTTTAACACACATTAACTCAAAAATCTGTTTAGTATTTTAGCGTACCAGGCACTGTATAAAGTACTGAGAATCAGCAACAACATAGGTATCCTATAATCTCAAGGATACATCACTGAGGGCAATTTATTGTTTTAGAGGAGTTACTTTGCTCAACACGTACTCACGTACTATGCACGAAGGCAATGTGCTGTGATGGAGAGAACAAGGACTCAGGATCCAACAGACCTGAGTATGAATCCCACCACCACCACATCTCTGTATTTCTATCTTTCCCTCATACAGCTGGAAGCTGAACAAGTACCTTTTGTCAAAAATTAATGCTAACACTACAGCTGTTAGGCTGATCTAAAACTGTAGTTTCTACAACAATACAACCAAGTTCTGAGTAAAGCTGATTTTAGGGAGAGTAACCTTTACTAGCAATCATTCACACATTAGCATGAACAACTCTCTTCTTGTTACACCTCATTCAGAAAAGCTTTAAGGTGGCTTAATAACACCAAATCAAAAACAAACAGAAAGGCAGGAGGTGGAATCATGGGTGAAGGATCTAAATTCCTCTGAGACTTTTAGCTTCTTATGTCTTGAGAATAATTTTTGCATTAAAACCTTTATTTTCACTCAGTTTAATAAATAGTTTCACTTGGAGATGGGGGGTGGGGGGAGGAAAAAAAAAGTTTCACTCAAATTCCAAAAGAAGTTTGCTCTTTTTAAAAATATCCTTAATAATGCTACCCAAAAAACATAGTGAATGTTGTTACAGTAAAGCTTGTTACCTGTTTTTAATAAATGTTTAGCTTTCAATTCTTGTTTCTATAATGACATTCTGTGATTGCTTTTGTTTGTATATTACTAGCTCCATCACTGGTAGAGCAAGTTTGTACAGCTACAAGTCAAGGGCTGGGGTTGAGAGCAAAAACTTCAAAGTTGATCCAAAGCTGAGGGTTCTCCCAAGGCTAGAAGGAAATCCAGCGTGGATGTAGTTCTCTAGAGGAATAAAGAGGTGATGCACTGGATTTTTTTAAATTTTAGTTTGAAAAAGTGTAATCAGCTCTCTCAAATTCAAAACCAGCTACCAAGCACATTAAGAATATTCAGTAATTTAGATATTCAGAGGCTTTTAGAGCTTAGAGATCTAATCTGGTCCAACAGGCTTATTTCATAGAAGGACAGTGATGTAGTGCTGTTAAAACAAGGTATCGAGGAGGGTTAACTGTAGTAAAGTAGGAACTGGGATTCCTGACCATCCAGAGGTACTAACCACTAAACAGTGATTACTACATAGTCCTTGCAGTGTGCCCTTCTGCAAAGAACAGTCAGCAAGGATTGGGCATGAGTCCTTAACATGAGATTTATTAAGATCCTTGCACAAAAAAACTACCCAGAACTCCATCTGTAATGTGGCTGTGTCTGTATATGTGCATCTAGTCTTATTCAGTAGATGTGTTCCCTAAATTATACTTTAAGCTATTTCAGTAAATTTCTCACTGACATAGTAAGGTTTCAGAAATATTTTTCCTTCACTGCTAAATCTCTTAAATGGAAAAAAACAGTTTTGCTTGATGTTTCTGTTTCCCTGCTGCTGCTGCTAAGTCGCTTCAGTCATGTCCAATTCTGTGCGACCCCATAGACAGCAGCCCACCAGGCTCTGCCGTCCCTGGGATTCTCCCGGGAAGAACACTGGAGTGGGTTGCCATTTCCTTCTCCAATGTATGAAAGTGAAAAGTGAAAGTGAAGTCGCTCAGTTGTGTCAGACTCTTAGCGACCCCATGGACTGCAGCCTACCAGGCTCATCCATCCATAGGATTTTCCAGGCAAGAGTACTAAAGTGGGTTGCCACTGCCTTCTCCAATAAGGTGAATAACCACCCTCTAATCTGTGTCACTGACTTGCATTACTAAGAACACTCTTCTGAGAACCATTTGCCTAGCTCAGGGCTTCCCAGGTGGCTCAGTGGTAAAGAATCTTCCTGCCAATGCAGGAGAGGTGATTTCAAGCCCTGGGTTGGGAAGATCCCTGGAAAAGGAAATGACAACCCACTCCAGTCTTCTTGCCTGGAAAAATCCCATGGACAGAGGAGCCTGGGAGGCTACAGTTCACAGGGTGACAAAGAGTCAGACACGACTGAGCACATACACACACGCAGGTGAGTTTACAGTTCAGCATCACAATCTCTGAACTACTAACAATTACCTCTGGGTCTCAAAGGTAATTGTTAAGTATATACATTCATTTCCTCCTATCTATTTCTATGTTTTATATGATAAATGTATATGGACTTGACTTGGGGGCTATAGACTAGATTTTAAGAAGCCTGAAATATAGTGAAAGGATCTTCTTCTGCTTATATACTAGAATATCAGAATGTATTAAACACCCACAATGTTCCTAACACAGCATAAAGCACTGAGGTGGACGGTGGAGAAGGATGGTGTACAGTAGAGCTAAATACATATGAGGGATTACATTTTATTTTTTTATTTTGCTGAGTGGTGCAGCTTGTAGGATCTTAGTTCCTCGACCAAACTGAACCCGTGCCCCCGGCAGTGAATGTGCAGGGTCCTAATCCCTTGCTGCTGCTGCTGCTAAGTTACTTCAGTCATGTCCGACTCTGTGCGACCCCTTAGATGGCAGCCCACTAGGCTCCTTTGTCTCTGGGATTCTCCAGGCAAGAATACTGGAGTGGATTGCCATTTCCTTCTCCAATGCATGAAAGTGAAAAGCGAAAGTGAAGTCCCTCAGTTGGGCCCGACTCTTAGTGACGCCGCGGACTGCAGTCTACCAGGCTTCTCCGTCCATGGGATTTTCCAGGCAAGAGTACTGGAGTGGGGTGCCATTGCCTAATCACTTGACCACCAAGGAATTCCTTGAGGGATTACATTTTAAATCAAAAAACAATTTGAGAAAAATTAAATACTAAATTATATTCAATAAAGTTCAGTAAGAGTTTTAGAAAGAGAAAAGCATGAACTGTACTAGAACACTGGCCTTTAGGAAAGATTTGACTAAAGTCTCCATAAGTGAGGATAAGAAAGAAAAGTAGACAGCAAAGAGAAAGACATTTCAGATATGTGCATTGGTGTGTACGTAAACAATTGGGGAGAGGTACACATCAGCAAAAATAAAAGCTTGAAAATGTAATGGGAGGGAAGATAAATGTTTCACTGGCCTTACTATCAAGCAGATGTGTGTATGTAACATATATCTGCTTAAACTGGAGCCTGGCATGTCAACAGTAAGATATATAGTATTACATATAAAACATGTATATGTGCATGTAAATGTGTATATCATTTTATCATTTAATCATCACAACAATCCTACAAAGTATGTTCTAAGGCCCATTTCCAGATAAGAAAACAGAACACAACGTTCTATAACCTTCCTAAAGCCACAGAGTACTTGGTGAGATTAGAACACAAGCAATATGACTCTTGAGCTTGAGATTATAGCCTTAATGACTTTGCCGCCTATAAAAATAAGGTCACCTTGGCAAAGTTCTTCCTAGAATACCATTTTCCAGGGTATACAGTGCTCCAATCTCTAAATTTAACCTCAGTAAAATTCTTTAGGTTTTCTCCTTGAGATTTCCAGGAAGAACTGGTAATACAGGTTTGTTTCCTAAAGAGAACAGGTTTTTATTCAAGGTACTGAAATTGGACAGTCATGATCAAGTTTAGAAAATTTTATCCACTTTTTAGAATAGGCATCCTGACTGATTATTAGAGTGCAAATTCAGGACTTAGTACAGGAAGTTCTGAAATTATACTGGGTTATGTTCCAAAACTTTAAGTTATTTGGAACCGAAACATATTCCCATAGAAACAAAGCTATAAATGGTGGCTCCATTCTGTCCTCACACCATAAAGTCTTTAAAAACCTCGATGAGGCTGTGTATTAGTTCATCCTAACTATGCTGTGCTGTGCAGTGCATGCCATGCTAAGTCAATTCAGTCGTGAGTCACTCTGTGTGACTCTATGGACTGTAGTCCGCCAGGCTCCTCTGTCCATGGGAGTCTCCAGGCAAGACCACTGGAGTGGGTTGCCGTGCCCGGCTCCAACAGATCTTCCCCCCAGGGATCGAACCCGTGTCTCTTAAGTCTCCTGCATTAGCAGGCAGGTTCTTTAACACTAGTGCCAACCGTTCTATAGTAGTATTAATACTTGTACCTTTAGCACTAACAGAGGGACTATATACAGCAATGCCTACTACACTCAGCTCTCCAAGACAGGGACAAGGCTTAATGGATTTTGTGTTCTCTATGCCTAGCACAGTTCCCATGGAGTTGGCACTTAATGCATGCTTGTTAAATGAAAATATTAAATTAAGAACCCAGGGAGCAGACATTGATAGATTTGAATACCAGCCCTATTACCCAACTACAAATTTTCTTCACCTCTCTGAGCCTGCTTTCTCAACTATAAAACAGAGATAACTGTACTCCTCATGGAACTCTTATATAAACCAGAGATGAAAACTGTCTTTCCAATCCAAGAGCAATGGAATTTTTCTTAAACATTAATGTCATCATTGTCAACAAAATTCACAGAATTTTACCAAGTGATCAAGTTCAACCTGCTGCTTTATAGATGAGAAAACGAACTGAGGCCCTGAGAAATTAAGTCATACACTCAAAGTCATATCTAATTTTTGTAGATGACAGGATAGGACCTTGGTCTCTTTAATTCTGGTCTGGGGCTCCTCCTCCAATTCCAACAGCTGCCCCCCACATACAGCAACACCTGGCTGGCTACTAGCTCTTCTGTATCAGTTTTTTCTGAAAAATAGGAACTGTTCAAATTTGTAAGAGTTGTTTGCACCTACACAAATGGTCTGAGGCTGTTACACTTTTGGAGAGTGTAGTTTGTGGGGTGGCTAGTATTCTGTCTCCTTACTTGTCCGGGCAACCATCACTTCTAAAAGGTCTGTTGATCTCCTGTAGCCCAGCACTTCTGTTATGGGTTATGAAATTCAACAAAAACTCATTGAAACTGAGTCTACATAAATAATTTAATTTTCTGTGAGAACCTAGGGAAGTGTTCTATGAGTATGATAAGGTTTTAATTCATGCACTTTGTTTAACCTATCTTAATTTTTGATAGGCAACAAACTACCTTACTCTTTACTGAGGTTGTCAACGAAATAACTTCTGAATAACTGGGGTGTTACTGTAGCACCTCAAGGTGCTAGGTCTAGGAAATGAATTTATTCGCACAAAATGCAAAGGAAACATAGTGACTCCTGAAATATTCTCTCTCTCCAGGAGTGGAAGAGGAAAAGCATTTACTTCAGTCTACATTTTGATCTGTTCATCCTGAGGAGGCAACATGGCATCTTCTGACCACCAGAGGGCACTGGGTGAACAGAAGGCTTGTCTCAGCAAAAGGCAGCTTCACCAGGAAGTCCCTTTTTGCATGTAGCATTCATATTCTTAGGGTTCATTTTGTGGAACCCCATTCTTCAACATACTTACTCTGTGACTTTGTCTGGGACCCACCTAAAACTGCTCTTCCCCCGCCTCTATCACGCACTAACCACCCAGGATACTCGTGAGTCACCTAGGACTTCTGCCTCACAGTTAACTAAGTCTTGCCAATTTTCTCACTAAGTATTTCTCAAATTTGCCCCTCTATCCCATCCTTACCTTTCCTGTCCTTTGAGGCATCTATCTTTACTCCTAAATTATTACAACAGGCTCCTTAACTGGTCCCTCAAATCTATCCTTCACCCTCAGATGATTCATAAAGAACAAAAATCATACCCTGTCATTCTGCTTCTCTGAGTCCTTTCACAAACGCTCAGACTGAAATGCAAACTCCTTAAGGAAAGCATACAAAAGCCCTTCCTGCCACTCATCTAGTCTCCTACGTGGTTACTTACTGCTTCAAACTTCAGACAAACAGCATCAAACTGCTTGCCACCTCCCCCATCCTCCAACTCCATATACTTCATGTATTTCTTATCTCCATATTTATTCATGCTAACTGGTTTTTAGCTGTCTGTTTTCAGCTAACTGTCTGAACCCACCACATATCTTTTAAGAATCAATCACCTTCTCCAGAAAGTCCTCTGTAAGACCTCCCCTTCCCGCTGATTTAGGTTTTGATATTATTGTGTATTATCTCCTTATTTTGCACTGACTATGCTATTTTTTAAATAATCAGAACAGCAACATAAAGCAGACGTTAATGCACAGACTAACCAGACTGCCTGGATTCAAATTCTGGCTCTATCACTTAGATGTACGAACTCAAGCAGGTTACATCTAATTCGTGCCTCAATTCTCTCATCTGAGAATGGGGATGGTGGCTCTGGTAGTAAAGAATTTGCCTGCAATCCAGGAGACCTGGGTTCGATCCCTAGGTCGGGAAGATTCCCTGGAGAAGGGAATGACAACCCACTCCAGTATTCTTGGCTGGAGAATCCCATGGACAAAGGAGCAAGGAGGGCCACAGGCCATGGGGTTACATAGAATTGGACACAACTGAGCAACTGACACACAATTTTCCCTAGGGTTTAGGGTTACTATAAGGAGGTGTGTCATGGAACAACTGCTAAATAAGAATCAGTTACCACAATTATCCATATGCTGGTCTCCCAACTAGACTGTGAGGAACTTGAAGGCCAGGACTTTGCTTGTTCGATTCTCTGCAGCATGTGTGTACTCAGTAAATGTTGGTGAATGAAAATTGGTGAGGCAGCTGTAAGATAATGGGAGGGACTATCTAGCTTCCTTCTTTCAGCAAGTCCATATATATTTTTTAATTGTATTGTTTTCAATTGTGTAGCTCCAAGTGTTAAATTTTTAATTCTAACCAAAATCCTGAAAACTTCACACACCTTGAAACCAATAAAAAGAGTTATCATAAAAGTATGTTCAGGGGCTTCCCTGGTGGCTCAGTAGTAGAGTCCGCCTGCCAGTGCAGGAGACTGCTTCAATCCCTGATCTGGGAAGATTCCACATGCTGCAAAGCAACTAAGGCCATGTGCTACAACTATCGAGCCTGTGCTCTAGAGCCCAGGAGCTGCAACTACTGAGCCACGTGTCCTAGAGCCTGTGCGCCACAACACGAGAAACCATCCCAACGAGAAGCCCGTGCACCACTACCAGACAGCAGCCCCTGCTTGCCACAACTAGAAAAAAGCCTGCAGCAATGAAGACCCAACACAGCCAAAAATAAATAAATCACTAAAAACAACAAAAGGCACCCGGCCTCCAGAATTTTGAAAAAATTAAATGAAAAAAAAAAAAAAGGTATGTTCATTCTAAGAAGCTTAACTCCATTTTTAAGTCTTAAGTCTATTTACTATTTCCCCTCATCTCAAACTAACTACCAAAGCAAACACCTTTGTGCTTTCATACAAATAATGTATCATTCAAACTGGGATGCTCTATCACCACACTCAATGGCAGGGATTATTATGATGTGGTTCCCCTGCTTCACTGTAGGCTACCTGAGATCAGGGCACTGTCTTAGTCATCTCTGTGTCCCAAGCCTCTAACAGTTGCCTGACATTTAGTTGGTATTTGATCAGTTTTTGAATGAACAAGTGTTGAAGAAGGCGAGTTTTATTTTGCTTATGAACTTTTTGCATTATTTCAATTATGGCTACTTTTATATAATAGTCAAAAATTACAATGTGATTTCCCATACATTATGCAACTGACTTTTACAACAGCCCTGAGGTAGGTATTTTTACTATCATCATTTTGTGAATGAAGAAACATTCACAAAATGGTTCAGTGGTTGATAATCAAGTGCTCATCTTATAAGATGGGACTCAAACTCTGACTCTTGATTCAGAGCCATAAGTTTCAGTGTTTTCAGCCAGAAAACACTCTTTCTGGCAATGACTATTAACTGAAGTGTCCCTTTGGACATTCTAAGCCTCCCAGAGTCACCCCATTCTTATAAAGCCCCATACTGCAGGCAGAATGCCCTGCTCTCCCCATTTCCTCTTCCATCTGCTGACTCCCACTACCCATCAAAGGAAGCCCTCCTCTAATACAAAAGATTTAAAGTGAGGATGGAGCTCTTCAATTATCTCTAAAAATGATCACATCTCAAACAGACAACAGAAAATGTGGTTGGAGATTTAATTCTTTTAATTTTCCAATTTTATTTTGAAAGTGATTTTAAATTCAAATCACAGAAAAAAAAAACACTTCATGCCCTCAACACTATCAACCAATGTTGTAATTTAACTTCTGTGTACTATTTCAGCAATTTGTTTTCAGACTATCAGCTACTTCACAGCTTATCTTCTTGAGACTACCAGGCTAAGAAATAAGTGATTCTGTACTTTTAAGACTTCTTATATGTGGCACAACATGAGTATACTTAGGAATCTAACTTAAATATGTACTGTCTTCTTCTAGGCCACACCAGAAACCCACAGTCCTTAATCTTCTTCTTTCCTCTAGTTTTCTTTCTTTGATGTTTGGCATGTCACCTCTGGATACAGATCCAGAGGGACCTCTCACCCTGTATCAGCACAGTGATATCTTGGCAGTGGTCTTAATGATAAGTATAACTACTCCTCCCCAACTATAAATTATGAAACTCTTTACAAATGTGAGGGTTTGGTTTTGCTTTAATCAGTTTGGCCAGTATAAATCAATCCATCAAAGGCTTGACACCAACATTAACATTAAAAGTGTGAGAACTAGTCTGCTAAGCTACAGTAAGTACTTCATAAGGACAAATCTAAAATAGCAGCCCTGTTATATTTAAACTCTCATGTCTTGTTACTTAATCATAGAATTTTAAATCACTCTAATGCAAAACTTTCCCTTTTTCTCTACCTTGCCAGAATAGTGAACAGAGAGCATGAGTTCATGAGTCCATGAATCATCACGGCTGTCCCTAGCCAGGGTGAGGTACACACAGCAGCACAGTATGACCAAATGTTGCCCTGTCTCATTTTACACAAGGAATTGACTGTAACAGTGATTATCTCTAAGGAGTGGGAGTCAAAATTACTTTCATTTTTGTTTTCTATGTACTTTGGTATAGGTTGAATTTTTATAAAGAAAATGAATTTTATATTAAAAAAAAAAAGCATTTCTATTCTGAGGGGAAAAAAAATACACGAACTAGTTTTAATTTGGTTCCCGTAAGAGTCTTAGAATAATTTCAATTTTTACGGTAAGAGATAACAGCACAAGAAAATGTCAGGAGACAAGCTCCTACAGGGACCAAAGTGACCATCTCAAGCAAATTTTTTTTTTTCAAATGTATCTCAATTTTGGGGGGCAGAGGGAAAGACAACAGATTGTAGCTTAAAAATAAAATTTATGGAAAATTTTCTGTATTTTTATCTCAAATGGTTCTCTCTCCCCTTTGGACCAGAGCTTAATAGCAAAGCCTTAGCGCTTCTCTTGGATGGAGGAGAGGCCTGAAAGCAGGCACTTCTTTTCTCTTGCACATTAGACTGGTTATTCTGCAAGGAACAAAAAGATACCCTTAAAAAGCTCCATGAACTATATCTTCCCCAGAGCCTGGCAAAAGAGAACGAGGAAACAGTACAAAAATTTAGCTGCATTAAAACGAACTCGAACACAAGGTCAAGAGCAAGTTTCTGAGACTCCTCTGCCCTGCTAGAGTCCTGGTTAAATATGGTTTCTCTTTACTCTGACAACATGCATCAGGGCTCCCCTCTGCCTCCAGCTTAGGCCATACTGGGGTACGAAGAATATAAAGGCTTCAGGTAAGATTGCTTAACTCAAGCAGTTATTATTCTATACCATGAAAATTTCATTGTAATGGAGAAACCTACTTTTGAAATGAATGTCAGATGCTGATTGAGGGTCCTACTTGCAGACCATCATCATTTTATCAATCACTGGGAAAGTATTTCACCATCACTACGGTTCAATTTTTTTCTGTTTAAGATAAGGAAGCCCCATCTAGCTTCTTCCAAATCCATTCAGTTATTACTGAGACTTTATTAGATATCTAGCACGTGACTCAAAAGTTTTGAGGTTCTGATGGCCAGCCATCATTGAAGCGTCATCGCTTTGTATTCCAAATCTCATCATATCCATTTGCAATGACAAAATTTCCTGATTTCAAGGAAAATGTGGTGATTGCTTAGTAGTTATCATGAGAACGGCATTCTTCACCGAATCTATTCTGGAGTGCCTTGAACTTGAGCTCAAACGACTGATTTCAAGTCTCAAAGAGCCTGGGACCACATCTTGGGATCGAGTGTCAAAGGGGAAATATTTCGTTCCTGGCATAGTTTTCCTGACGTGATACATATTGTATGGGAATACACTTAGGCCAGTAAAGAACCTGCGCGTGCCTACCAGTTTGATTTGTAAATATTATTACCTACAAACGCCGTACTGTCCCCAGAAAACATCAAGGACTTTCATCAACATCTCCCTGACGCTCCCAGCTTGGAAAATGTCATGTCAGCCTTTCAGATCACGCAGATGCGCTGCTTAGGTACGAAGGGAGACGGGGTGAGTGGCTGAGCTCAGACCCAAACCTACATATTTTAGTGTTAACTGCTCCCGATCTACATCCAACATATTTACCGAACACTAACAGAACTCTAGTAAGCGCCCACCACTGGAAAGGAAAGCACTTTCTTCCCAGGAAACATCTTTCCACTGAAAATCCCCAAACCCGAGACCTACCACTTTTTACTGAACAAAAAAGCGAGTGTGATGGCAAGAGAGGGTGGGAAAAAGCGTGGCAAGAATTTGCACGGCTCTTACGCCTCCTCCCTCGGAGCGCGCCCAAGTCTGCGGCCTCGGGCTCTGGGACACTTCCCCTCCCACCCGCCAAGGAGCCGCGGCTGTAAGTTGAGAGAAGCGGGCTCTGGGCACGTCAATCAACCGCTCCTCCCGCCTCCCGTCTACACCTCCCCTCCCCTCCCCCCTCAAAAAAATAAAGGCAGAGAAAGAAAGGGAAAAGAAGGTAACTAATTCGGGAACTAGTCTCCGTGGGGGCTTCGCCTCCAACCCAGGGAGGCCGCACGTCCCCGACTGGGCGCGCTGGCGAGCGGCGGGATCAAGCAGGCGGCCCGGCAGTCACCCGTCACCGGGTCCTCGCCGTGCGCCCGCGGCGCTCCGGGTCCCCGCACAGGTCTGCGCCGCTCCGGTCCCGCACTCCGCCTAGCCCGCCGCCCCCAGCCCTGCGGCCCGGGCCAAAGTTGCGCAAATAGCCCCATAACTGGCAAATACTCACCGGCCGCAGCAGGAACCGGGGCTGCGGAGATTTTAGGGAGTTTAAGGCAAATCGGCAGCGGGAAAGGCGGGCGGAGGCGCAGGGGCCGAGAGCTGCAGTGGCGGCGGCGCGCGGCGCTCGGGCTGGGCTGCGCGGAGAGGCTCTGGCTCTGCCAGGGACTGCGCTGCAACAAAGGACTTCCGCTGCCGCACAGCCGCGCCTGCTGCACCGCACTGAGCCGGCCCCGCTTACGCGGCGACTCCGGGTCTGCCCACCAGTTCGCTGCGGCGTCCGCCAGCCTTCCCCTCCCTCTCGACCGCCCACCCACTCCGCCGCTGGCTGCTAGGGGCACCCGCGGTCGCCTGTTTGTTGCAACAAGTTTCTGCGTCGGGCTCCGAGGAGGCTGGCGCAACCCGCACCGCGGGGGCCGGCGCGGCGGCGGCCTGACCACCCCTCTCGCCCCTTTCCCAAGGGTAGGCTTGGGATCTCCTCCTCCTCCTCCTGTTTGCACAGCTGGATGGGACTGGGCTCCTCCCGGCTCCCCAAGGGCAGGCTGCTGCTTTCCCACTCCGTCCAGATGTCAGAGCCTGGCCCCAGAGGGCCCACCAGCTGGGACCCTCCCTCACAGTACGTTCCTAGCGTTCGGGGGGCGCCGGAACCCTCGTCCCGTCCCGTGCGCTACCAGTCGGTTCAGGGTCGCCCATTCCCCGCACCTCCCCCACGCTTGCCTTCCGTGGGCCTGTCCGCCTCTGGCCTTGAGTCACTTCCCCCGCCATGCCCCACCCCGCCCGACCGCCTCCCCTCCTAGGCTACTGGGGCTTAAGCTTCCCTGGCCCCGCGCCCTCACTCCTCTTCCCGCGAAGACGCGGGTGCACCCTTTCCCGCCCCCATCTCTGAAATGAGGTGGTGCCTGTGTTTTTGCACACCCTGGGGAAAGTCCCCGGGTCACGCGGTTGTGTGTGTGTGTGTGGGAGCCTGTGACGCTCAGGCTGGTCTCCACGCTTCCGCCTACAGAGTCACGACTAGCAACCGAGGCGAAGGCACCCGGAGAGCGGGCCGACCCCCGCCAAGCCAGTTGAGCTGGCGGGCGAGCGGGCGGGACGGCGCGCACGTATGCACGCACGCACGCACACTTCGGCCCCCGCGCCTCAGCTTTGAGGGGCGCGGTCACGTGGGGCCCTTCGCCAGGCGCGGGAAGCCGCGCGAGAGCGGGCCGCGGGGTGCGTGAGCCGGCGCTGCCGCGTGACGTACGCGGCGCGGGAGGCGCCCCTCCCGCACGGAGAAGTCGGCCGCCTGCCTGCCGCGGCGGCCTCTGGGTAAGCGACGGGGCCCGGCCCCTATGGGTTGCACCGGGCTCAGTCCCTCCCGCCGAGATCCGCCTAGGGCGGCGGCCTGCAGCTGCGCCGGTCGCGGGACAGATGCAAGTAGCTGGGGAGATGGGTGTTTCTGGTCCGTTTGAGATGTCAATCAGGGTACTGGAGGAAAATGGCAACCGTCAGTGAAAGCTGGTCGGAGGATGGCCAGAGCGGCCTTTCTTTGCCCACACCACGCGGCCGCCAGGCCCGACGCAGGCTGGGACTGGGCTCCGGGGCGCTTCAAAGGGACGGAGACCTTCCGCCTGGGCGACTCGGGTCGACCCGGCGCGGGAAGCCCCACGGCCCTGCGGCATTCCCCAGGCTGCTGCGCCCCGGACCCCTCTCGCTAGTGGGCGGGTCTCCAGGTGCCACTGGCGGAATGCTGCAGGCACTGTCCTCCGTCTCCCCTCCACAGCCCCGTTTGTGATTACCCCGTCTCTAGGGCCGGAATTCCCCCTCATCTCCATAATTCTGTTTTTCAGATTATGTTAATCTCATTCTAAATCAGTTTTTCTTTTTAAAGCCTGCTTCTTCTATTGCTGCCTTCTTTAGCACTCTTTATTTGAAGAAATCAAGCTGTTGTCAAATTGCTTAGGCAGTGCCTAGCGCCTTACCTGGAAATTGACATCAGCTAACATGTTTCATACATTAACGCCCCGGTTCCCCCCAGTGGCATGCATTCTTTTGAGACTCCTCTTTGTTAAAGCTATTATTCTCACAGGATTTTGTGAAGTATGTAAAGTACACCTTAGAATCACAAGTCTTAAAGCCGAAAGAGGCCTAATAGAAAATGCAGTTCATCCCTCTCATTTTACAGGTGAGGACACCGGGCCAAAAGACTAGCTTGATCGAAGCCCATACCTCTTCAGTAACTAGACTCCAGGGCTCTAGGTGTCTTGGTCTTCACAGTCCTCACCACACCAGGAGTGCGATGCCAGTTTAACCTACTCACTGTAGAGACTTATCTGCTAGAGGTGATTGTACTTGATTCCGGTTATTGAGAAATCACACTTGGCTAGTGTGATGACTCTGGCCTCTTAAGGAATGTGGTTGGCACTATTGCTAGGTGGAATAGACTGCCTATTAATGCACTTTGAGCTCAAAGCTCGTCCCCTTCCCCCGCACAAAAACATTCAGCTCTATTTTCTGCAAGAATAACCCAAGATGTGCAGCATTAGTTGCTTCCTTGGGTAAAGGCACCAGAGATCACTTCGGCAATCTGAATATGCTTTAATTAAGAGTGAACTATTAATCCATTATCAGGCATCAGCTCTCTAAAAGGGAACAAAACGCTGATGGGATAGGAAGCAGAATAGATGAGTTCTAATGGCTGGGAGGTTTTCAGGAACCAATAGAACATCACAGGGGTAATCAGCAAGAAGACAGGAGGGGACCGCACATAACTTGCTACACTTTTTCTCCCAGCGCAGCTCTGCATGTCTTAGCAGAGATGGATTTGGTGCTTGTTTACTGAGTAAACAGCCCAACAGCAACCTGCAGTGGCCCACTGCTCTTTCATAGATGAATTATGAATACTTAGCAAAATGGAGATAGTATTGTCTCCCATCTTAGAAGCAAGGAAACAGGCTCAGAAAGATTTACCTGACTTCAGTGATGCTGTCATTTGCAGTAGAATTCAAGGCTAAATCACTTTATCTCCCAAGTTTGGTCAGTGCTCTTTTGCATTAGATCTTGCTACCACTTCAGGCCAGGAAGGGGATGAGTGAATCGCCTGTGGCTGATTTATTGGCGCCTGTGGTTGCCCAGAGAGGCTGAGCAGGACTTTCAGCTGCCCTCTACGCCTTAGAAAGTAGAGCTGTGTGCTTCCACCCTATCTCCTGAGGGGAGTGCGGAGGAGCCAGGCTGTCTAGCTGGGAGGAGGGGCCCAAGTGCCTTGGCCATAAATTATCCTGGTCAGGGCTGTGCTGGGAAGTGTTGCGTAATGCCCTCCCCAACACTGAACCAAAGTGATTTATTTACTATGGTCCGCAGATGGTGCTTGACCATCTTGTTAAAGAAAAACTTGTACATTTTAGTAATAAAGGCCAGAAAAGAGTTGGGGGTTTTACATTATTGCAGGTTTTTTCCTTGTCTTAAAAAGCAGTGCAGGTGCTCTTATCTTGATAAATTATAAAGTACTTCTACACCACTTCCTGTGCCCCCTTTCTGCTTATTTATTCCAAATTGCACGTGAACTTCAGTCTCTTGAGAGAAGAATGCTAAGAAAAATAGTGTTCCAGTTTATAGTTACCAGCACAGGCTGTGGAGTCAAATATAGCTTTTGATCCCACTTTGTACTATTTGCTTGTTGTATGTCCTAAGCCTAGGTTTTTTCTTATCTGTAAAGTGGAAATAAAAATAATACATACAGTCATGGTGAGGATTAAAAGAGATAGTGTACATAGAGCATTTAGCACAAGGCCTTACACATACTAGTTACTCTATAATAATAGCCATTAATAACTGTAACAATATTTCCTCTAGGCCAGAAAAGATATTACTGCTTGAGCTTTCTTAGGGAGAGTGGAGGAAGAGGAAAGAAAGTGTTTGAAGCAAACAGTAGTTTCAGGATTATTGGTTGAATTTATTAACACATCTGCTTTCCTTTTCTAGCAGGAATTTTTTTTTTTTTTTTAATCTTACCTGGAGAAAAAGTGTTTATAGTGTTGTTATTTTTGAATATTTTTCAATTCATTATTTCCCTGGTTACAAGTCAATCATACAATGGCTCTTTAGTTCCTCCTGAGAAATCCTAGGCACTTTAAGCAAAGGGTTTCATTAACGCATGTGAATAAAGTGTGTGTGGAACATTGCGTGGCAAAGGAAGCATTGGTTCGCCTATATTCAGAAGTTATAATCATTCTTGTTTGTACTGTGTTCCAGGTCTGTACCAGCCTTGTTGTTTTCCAGTTTTCTCCAGCCCTGTCAGTGGTTTGCTTTTTCTTTCAGAAATGCAGACTTAATTTTTTTTAGTGGACTAAGAGGAAACTTTTCCTTTACAGGGTTCTGATATTTTTAAGATCCAGTAGCAATTTGCACTCGCTGGTGTTAGCTTTCATGTTTGCCTGGCATTGCGGCTTTAGCAGGCACCCCACGTGTTGGTTAGATGAAGGTAGAGATGCAGTAGGCTGGCTGTGTCTGCCAACAGGCAGCAGGCCCCACACTAACGTTTCCCCTGTTCCGTTAAAGGTTTCTAGAGCTTAACTGCTCTTCCTGTACCATCTGCCGCGTCTGCTCCTTACCTCTTCTCTTACATTTTCAGAGATAATTTCATTAGCAGATGCTTAGAATTACTGCAGGGTTTACCTCACACAAGAATTTTCAGATCTTGAATTTCCATGTCATTTTCAGATATTATAAAAATAGATATAATAGTGTCTGAGAGTAAATATACCTCTTTTTCCTAAGTACTTTTGAAAAAGAAGTTTGAAAATGGTGTGTTCTTCATCTGCCCCCAAGACCCATACTACTTTGGGAATATTTCTGTTTCTTGATCTGGCAAATTTTAGTTTATAGTTAAAATTAGAATTACAGTGGTTGATTTTGGTTCATTTAATTCGTATAATTCCCACATTTTAAGCCCTTCTTGTGAAATAGCTTTTCTCTGTAATTTTAGTGTGTGAAATAGTCTCTTTGATTTCCTGGGTCCCTTGGCTTCTAATGCAGTGGTTCTTAATTGAGGCATTATATTAGAATCACCTGTATGTTAGTCGCTCAATTGTGTCCAGCTCTTTGTTACCCCACGGGCTATAGCCTGCTAGGCTCACCTGTCCAGGCAAGAGATACTGGAGTGGGCTGCTGTTACCTTCTCCAGGAGTCACCTGAGGAGGTTAAAAAAGGCTCTGTGCCTCACCCTCAGCAGTTCTGTTTGGGTTAATCTGGAGTAGGACTCAGACATCAGTACAGTTTTGCATAGAAGATTTTACAATACAGTTAGAGCCACTATTCTGGGGTAAAATGATTTCTGCAAACATTCTTTCTCTTGGTTATAAAACATTACACTGCCACAATCATGTGAAGGTAAATTAAAACATTAAAATCATTGTATAAAATCTTAGTAAGTAGCACTTTGGATATTTCTGCCTTTACCTTTGTATTTATAGCCATGAGTAAGTATCTCAAAAAAGCTGTACACATTCCTAGGCTAACTTTCCTGTCTCCGTGTCTTAATAATTAATAATAAAGTTACAGTGGTGGAAACCACAAAGAAAATAAGTGTTTTCCAGAGAAATTGATGTCTTACTCCTTTTGTTTATTCTTTTATTAAAGAGTCTTATAGCCTGCCAGAATGAAAAATTGCATATTGTAGGACATTATTCTGGCTGTCATAGGTCTGAGAGTCCAGATCTAAGAGTCTAGTCTGTCTATTATAAAATTATTTTTTTAAGTAAATTCAAAGATGTTGAATATCAAGCTAACATTGAAACTGTTCTAGCTTACTTAGGTTGAGCTAATCCAGAGTTGTTGCAATCTAGTAAGTAAACAATTTTTTTGTAGTCTCTTAAATATCAGTGCTATTATTATTAATATTGCTTTGATAACAGATAAACCGTTTTAAGATGTAGCACCATTACATTTGGCTATAGCATTTGTATATATAACAGTAAGTTATTTTATTACAACCTCTCACATTTTAAAGCTCCATGAAAATTTCTCACATGTAACTTCTAAGATGTTTCTGTACACATAGGAAACTTTGACTATTCCACATACTAAAGAAAATCAAATGAGTAGACAAAAAATGATGAACAAAGGCTATATTAAAAGCCTCTCTAATAATTTGTAAAGTAAGTTGTATTAGAAAATGTCCTGAATTAACTATGTGATGTTTTGGTTCTATTAACATGAGGTAAAGTCTGGTTGTGCTGCCTTTAAACATGAAATGTCTATAATGCAAACAAGTTTGCGTGAACTTTATTTATATATATATATATATATATATATATGACTTTTTATTTAACAGATTTGAGTTTATTTCATTTTATAAACTTGAAACATTTATCCCTTTATTTGATTCAATATATTTGCAAAATCTGCCATCAGTATATATGTTGATAGTTCTAGATGGGGATTTTGAAGAAAAGGTACCGAGTTTGAGGTCAGACGTGAAGTTCTGTCAGAACTATTTAACAGGTAGTTATCTGATTTGGGGTACCTTTCCTGCCTTCTCTGAGCTTATGGTTTCTTAACCTGAAAATGGAAATAATACAGGATCTGCTTTAGTACCTCATAGGATCAAAAAAAGATAGTGTAGGAGAGAGAAGTGTGGTCCACGGACACCTTGAAGTTTCCTGAATTTCTTTCAGTGGGTTTATAAGTATCTCGCTTTTGTCAAGGCAACTTCTCTGAATACATTTGAACCAAAACATCATGTGGCAATAGATTGATTGAAAAAGCAGAGAAAAGAACCCAGCTATAGTTTTAAAAGCCAGGTATTAAAGAAGATTGCAAAATATAAGTGCCACCCTTCACAGTGGATGAGAATCCATCTGCCCAGTATAGGGGACACAGGTTCAATCCCTGGTCTTGGAAGATTCCACAAGAGTTCAGAGTGACCACATAGGTAGAGAGTAGGGAGGAAAATCTTAGAAAGGTTGTTGAGGGGACCCCCAAATACTGTGTATAAATTCAGCTTAAATTTCCTGCCAACCCTGAAATGTATATGTGTGTTGAGCAGCCTCCAAACAGCACACCTAACACACAAAAAAACACCAAACCATAGTGAAGGCAGAACTTAAGAGTTTAAGTTCAGCCTAGCTAGTTTGCAGAAACAAAACAAAAAAACATTGGTGCTGTTTGGAAGAATATTATCGTACCTAGAGTCTTTAGTAATGACAGTGTCTAAGATTTTATCCAAAATCATGAGACACGTGAAGAAATAGGAAACTATCATCCTAATTGAGATTGACCCCAAGATGACCCAGAGGTTGGCTTTAGCTGAGAAGATTAAAGCAACTACTGTAACTGCTGAAGGGTGTAAAGGAAAATAAGGTCATAATATGTGAATAAACTGGAAATCTCAGCAGAGAAATAGAAACTTAGAAAACATGAGATGAAGACTTTAGTCCTGAAACTATATCTGAGGTAAAAAATGGGTTAACAGGAATGATGGTGAACTTGAAGATAGGTAAATGGAAATGATCTTATCTGAGCAGAAAGAGAAATTACTGTGTGTGAAAGTTCTCTATAAACGTCAACACTCTATATTAACATCAAGGATTAATGGGTTTCTTTCAAGGCCTAAACTCACCTCTTTCCTCTGCATATGGACTGACATCATAGTTTGTAAATCAGTGCCATCGAAGAATACTCTGAGATTCTCTCTCCTTATCTCAACCATGTGCTTTCCACAATCAAAAAAAAAAAAGAAAAAAGATATCTTTTCTTTTCTCCATGGCTCACTGCTACACTTATACTTTTGATCCTATTCTTTGCAGCTTCTAGAGATCAGCCTGGAAGTCTTTGATCTGCCGTCCCCTCAATATCCAGTTCTATCTGTTCCTACCCTTAGTGGCCTCTGCTTTCTAACATTCTAGCATCTCCTTGCAGATCCTCTGCTCTTTCCCAAAGTGTTGCAAGAGGTCGCCAGAAACCTTGGTCAGCACACTTGGCGGGTGTTTGTAATAGGTCTCATCCCCATGTTTCTCAGCCGCTCCTCCCATCAAGGTTCTTGGGAGGAGAACCTTTTCTTGTGTTGTGTTAGTTGCTGCGTCGTGTCAACTCTTTGCGACTCCATGGACTGTAGCCCACCAGGGTCCTCTGTCCGTGAGGTTCTCTCCAGGCAAGAGTACTGGAGTGGACTGCCATTCCCTTCAGAGCATCCACCTTTTCTTTACCTCCTCAATAACAATATATGTTCTTATTTCTCTTCGTCTGTCTAGCTGTATCCGTGTTTCTCAAGGATTCATTTTTAGCCTTTTTTTCTACTTTTTTCTTATTTTATTTGGTAACTCCATCCGTTCCTGGTGACTTCAGCCCAGTTATTTTGGAGGACCTCCTCTCCAGCGCTGCCCATTCTACTCAGATGTCCTAGGGTGGACACCTCAAACTCACTGTGTGCAAAATGGAGCTTCTCTCTTTACCAAGCCAGCTCCTGTGCCTCTCCTCTGGCATTCTGCTATACTACCTGTATATCAACACCTTGCACATGGCAGTTACTCTGCAAATAGGATCCTGAGGAATGAATGAATTCTTCCAGTTGCTCAAGCTGGAGTTCTGAAACTCACCTTTGACTTGATCTTCTCTGTGACTGACCACCTCCAATTCTCTGCCAGTGCTTGTCAGTTCTCCATCTGGTATATCTTCTTGTATTCCTTTCTTCATTCCCACTGCCATTATTTAGATGTTACAAAAGACTCCTTGCTGGTCTTTATTGCTCCATGCCTTTTCGTTGTTAATCTTTTATATTTGTTGCTACTAGAGCAGTCTTGATTCTCGGGCCTAATGATGATGATTTTACTCATTCTGGCTTTTTTTTCTGCTTGGAATGCTATGTTCACCTTCTCCATTTTCATCTAAATCCAGTCCAAATGGCTTATTTCTCATTGGGTTTCCTGTTTATCTCCCCCTCGTGCTGTCCAGTTGCTCTTATGGCACTTACCACTTTTGCTTCATGTCATAGTTGCTCTGCTTTATGTATTGTAGCTTATTGACTGCAACATCATTGTCATTTTTTTCTGTCCCTGTGCCTTGTACGGTGCATGCTTTCGAATACTTTCCTTCATTAAATTTCTCTTCACAAAATATTTGTTTGATAAGTGAATTTAACTGTTACTCAGACCATTAACCACAGATTTTTATATATGTGGCTTTTTAGTGTGTGCTATTTTCATTTCTACATAGTTCAATAGTTCACTATACTAATGTACTATTTATATACACCATATGTATATATATAGAGAGAGAACTGTTGAAAATGTTTATGATCCAAGGAGGGTGTTCTGGAGATAATTTGTAAGATTGGTTTAAGGTACTTCAACCTTAGCTATCTTATTGAATCTAAGATTTGTTTTTCACATATTGAAATATCCAATATAGAGTTTTAATTTGGTTTTTTAATCTCCTTATGAATTGGTGGTATTTTAGAAGCAGGGAAATGGGGTAAATACAATAGATAATGACTTTCGATTAAATGGCCTTTTGGAACAATACCCACAACTTGGATTTTTGATTATGTTCTTAGAGGATAGGCTCAGGTCGCTGTAGTTTCTGTTATCTTAATTTCTTATTTTACTTCTGCTTAAAAGCTTTTAAAATGAGATAGAAAGGCACATGTGTTTTGTTTTGTTACTCGAGGGAGGACCAGGGGAAGCTATTATGTTTGAATTAGAAGAATTTTTTAAAGTAGTGTGTGTATATAGAGTTAAAAGAAGTTTTAGGATTCCTAAAATATAATACTATTCATATAAAAACCTTTTTAAGGGATATATGGGACTTCTCTGGTGGCTCAGATGGCAAAGCGTCTGCCTACAATGCAGGAGACCCAGGTTCAATCCCTGAGTTGGGAAGATCTCAGAGAAGGAAATGGCAACCCACTCCAGTATTCTTGCCTGGAGAATCCCATAGATGGAGGAACCTGGTAGGCTACAGTCCATGAGGTCCCAAAGAATCAGACACGACTGAACGACTTCACTTTCGCTTTCAAGGGATATATACATATGCAGTAGAAATATGATGATGTACAATAGAGTCATAAACACTAAATCAAGATGGTGGCTGCCTTTGGAGGCAAGGAGTGGGGGATGGTAGGGGATAGAATGAGGGAGAGATACTGTGGTTTTCTTCCCTATTTCTGGTGGTTTACTCTCTGTGCCCCAGGCCAGGTGGATGGGAGACGGATGCTTGTTACATTGTGCTCTTTATCTACTTATCTGTCTAAAATACTTCAGCATATTCAAATAGGATAGTTCCCCGCCCCCCCCCCTCCACTACCCTTAACTCCCTGTTCTCAAGTTTCCCTGGCAGAAACGAAGTGGTTTCTTTGAACCTTTCTAGACATGTATACATAAACAAGAATATATTTATGCATAAATTCTTACCCCATCTTTAAAATAACCACTCTACCACTTTTTTATAAATAGTAGTCTCTACACAATTTTATATTTTGCTCTTTTCTCATTTAATATGTATTGGAGATTATTCCATATTAATATATTAAATACATGGTTTTAACTAAAATAGCTCTAACCTTTTATCAGTAATAATTGCTTTTGTCTTTACCAGTTTTAAATGTTTGTTTTGCTGTGTCACATTTGCTTAAGTAGCAGGAATCTGGGTTTCTCCCAGATTCTTCTTTCCAGGTATTCCTCTGAGACTTCCCAGGGTACTTGATGACTATTCCCTCTGCCCCTTCAGTTGGTGGGTTGTGTCTTTTTCTGGGAGGTGGAGAGGGAGGACCCTAGGAGTCTGGAGTCCAGTGCCCAGGTGTGAATCCTCAGCTCTGCATCTCACTAGCAGCATGATCTTGGGTCAGTCAGCTCTCTGTGCTGATTGTTTCCTCACCTGTAAAATGGACTTTTTCCTTTCTCATAGAATTGTATTGAAAATTAAATGAGTGAAAAATTCCTGACACACAGGAAGCATTATAAACTGTTGACAATTTTTATTATCCATCACTCAGCATTTTGCAGCCCAAGCTACTGCCAGTCTCCAGACAGCTAACCTCCGACTCTCATCACTGACCTCCTTAAGACTTTGATCTTTCTGGTTAGTGAGAAAGCTTCATTATTTTTTTAGGACCTGCTCTTTTAGAGAAGGTTCTCCCAGACCCCAGTGGTGCCCTTTATACCACACCTGCCTTCTCTTTGAAGCACCAGGGCTCTCTGCACAGTTGAGGTGGAGAAGGTGGATGGAGAGGATGGCCCAGCCTCCTGCTTCCAGGGCTCCCTCAGATGTTCTTGCTGCTCTGCTCACACTGGGCTTCTCCACCAGAATTCTTTTGCATGTTCTTCCCGAGGCATGATTCCGGCGCCCCCCCCCCCCCCCCCCCCCC
>SJYC01143699.1:0-51175 GCA_006408675.1 Madoqua kirkii
GAATCTGCAACAGTGATTCTTGGCCAAGGTATATTAATTGGGGTTCTCCAGAGAAACAGATGGAGAAGGCAATAGCAACCCACTCCAGTACTCTTGCCTGGAAAATCCCATGGACAGAGAGGCCTGGTGGGCTGCAGTCCGGGGTCGCTAGGAGTCGGACATGACCGAGAGACTTCACTTTCACTTTTTACTTTCATGCATTGGAGAAGGAAATGGCAACCCACTCCAGTGTTCTTGCCTGGAGAATCCCAGGGACGGGGGAGCCTGGTGGACTGCCGTCTGTGGGGTTGCACAGGGTCAGACATGACTGAAGCGACTTAGCAGCAGCAGAGAAACAGAACTGTGGGTGTATGTGTATGTGTCTGTGAGAGAGGGAGAAAGGGAGAGAAAGAAATTGATTGACTGATTGATTATAAATAATTGGCTTATGCAAATATGGAGGCCAAGTCCCAAGATCTGCAGGTGGCAGGCTGGAGACCCAGGGGAGCAGGTGAGGTAGTTCCAGTCCAAACTTTGCAGCTTGAGACTCATAAAGGCAGGAAAAGACCACTCTCCAAGCTAATCGGCAGAAGTTCCATTATTCTCAGTAGGGTCAGCCTTTTTATTTAGTTTAGGCCTTCAGTTGATTGTACGAGGGCTACTCACATGAGAGAGCAAATCTTCACTCAGTCTACTGAATCAAATGTTAACTCATTCAGAAACAGAGACACACCCATAATAATGTTTGACCAAATTTCTGGGTATCCCGTGGCCCTGTCAAGTTGACACATAAAGTTAATTATCACACTGGGTGATCCCCCCTCACCATGGTGACATTTAGCAGTGTGGAGGTATTGTCACAACTGGGTGGGGCTATAAGAAGGTTTCTGCTGGCATCTAGTGGGTAGATAAATCAGGGGTACTCTGAACATCCTACAGCACAGAGTATAGCCCCCACAACAAAGAACTGTCCAGCCAAAATGTCAGTGGTGCCAAGAATTAAATTTCTGTTTGTATTAACTTTATCCCATCTTTTAAAAGATAAAAATGTGATTATTAAAAA
Source organism: Madoqua kirkii (assembly GCA_006408675.1). Taxonomy (NCBI): domain Eukaryota; kingdom Metazoa; phylum Chordata; class Mammalia; order Artiodactyla; family Bovidae; genus Madoqua; species Madoqua kirkii. The sequence continues at coordinate 1,043 of SJYC01143699.1, forward strand.
TTATAGATGTATTAAGCAACAGGACAGTCTAAAATCTACTCATATAGTCTTTGAATTAAACAGTTGTGTCCCTAATAAGTTCTGTGAAGTTAAAATGTGATCATAAGTTGTAATTTGTATAAATATTTAATTTGGCCAAAAGGTGGCACCAGTGTACCTTTTAAAAGTCTTTCCCATAGCTTTGACTAGGCTGATAAAGGTCTCTCTAGTCAAAGCTATGGTTTTTCCAGTAGTCATGTATGGATGTGAGAGTTGGACTATAAAGAAAGATGAGCGCCGAAGAATTGATGCTTTTGAACTGTGGTGTTGGAGAAGACTCTTGAGAGTCCCTTGGACTGCAGGGAGATCAAACCAATCCATCCTAAAGGAAATCAGCCCTGAATATTCCTTGGGAGGACTGATGCTGAAGCTGAAATTCCAATACTTTGGCCACCTGATGCAAAGAACTGACTCGTTGGAAAAGACCTTGATGCTGGGAAAGAGAAGGCAGGAGGAGAAAGGGACAACAGAGGATGAGATGGTTGGATCGTATCACTGACTCAATGGACATGAGTTTCAGCAAACTCCAGGAGATGGTGAAGGACAGGGAAACCTGGTATGCTGCATTCCATGGGGTTGCAAAGAGTCGGACATGACTGAGCGACTGAACTGAACTTTATGCTCAAATTTGGCATCACTATTTGTTTAAATCATATTTATCTGGTACTTAGCTTCTTTGGGATTTTGTCTCACTTTATAGAGTCATGCTTAATGAGAAGCTTCCTAGCATTCCATAATATATTAGGATTCCATAATATATTAGGAAATATGTTGACATCCTGCTTTGATCAAGATGCTCCCAATTTACCTGTATTAGCAGCAGATAACTTGAAAATATCATTTAGTATGCTTATATCAAGAATTTTGAGGATGCTTGTAAGTCTTTAACATTAAGTGAAAGTGTTAGTCGCTCAGTTTTGTATGACTCTTTGCGATCCCATGGACTGTAGCCCACCAGGCTCCTCAGTCCATAGAATCCTCTAAGCAAGAAGACTGGAGTGGATTGCCATTTCCTTCTCCAGGGGATCTTCCCAGCCCGGGTCTCCTGCATAGCAAGCAGATTCTTTACCATTAAGCCTTAGCATTTTAGTCTCAATCACATTTGTTCATTTAATCAGGCATCAAACTCAGTTTTTAGTGTTCTGATGGGTTAATAGATAAATCCAGGGACATATGAGTAAATACTCCCTAGTTCCTTACCTTTTGTTTCTTTCCTTCATATGCACAGCCAGTGAGGTTAGCCTGTATGTTATTTTTTGGAACTTACTTTTTCTTTCAACTGTGATTTAACAACTGACTTTCTAAGCTAGTGCTCTTTTTCCATCTTCATTTGCTTCCTTCCAGCCAGTTTGATTCTCTGAGTAGGCTGAGACATTCTCTCATAGAGTTCTTGTGCCTTCCAATGCTGAGTGAATGCAGGCTATCCTTTCCCCTCCACCGTCTCTGCTTGCAGTAGTACTGTTATCCTCGGGCTTTGTGCCTCATCACTAAACACTTCTCTTACATTTATTTTACAACTGATTAACCAGCTTGGACAATGAACCTGCTTCCTCCCAGATAATTCTCTTCCAGTGTTTATAATGTTGAAACTTTTCTGTTGAAACAACTTGGTGATATTGTATCAAAATAATGGAAATAAAAGATCTTCCTTTAAGCTGCTAGAAATCCTTGGTGTCCTTTCATGTCAGAAATCTGAAGGAATAGCAGTGCTATGGGAGGGCTGCTGTGTATAGCTGGTCCTGGCTTTCTCGGGAAATGGAGGAGAGGCTTGTGCAAGAAGGAGGCCTTCATCATCTGAAGTCATCTGTTGTATGAGCTATGTTATTACTCACTTTCGAGAAGGTTCATGTTAGAGTCTTGTGGACCAAACAGGCCCTTGAGGACCAACAGGCCCTTGAGGAATGAGATCTTATGAATTTAGCTCTGCCACATTTTTCTGTAAGGGAAGCCATATGGTACTTAGTCCAAACCATATGTAGGTAAGTATCTAATTTTTTAAAAATAGTTTTGATAACTGGCATTTGTACCAAGTGCCTTGTAGGGAGGAAAATCTAAAGAACCTATGGTGTGGTTCTTTAGGAAAAGGATGCAACATTTGCAGAGATAAGAGAAAAGGTTTTGAAATGCAGACCAAAGGTTCCAGTGGAGTGCATTTCGAAAAGGTTTTTTTTACTGGACCAGTTCTCATTTCCCACACTGCCCTTCTTTTACATATGTGCACACAGTGCAGCTCAGTGGTACCTGTCAACTATCACAGCATTTCAGAATTTGGGAGAACACCTTGTAAAAATGCTGAACGTCTCCTGTTTCACTGTTAACTACAATTTTCCAGATTTCTCCAGTTGGTTAGCTTCAGACCCACCATGTCGAGCCAAGCATATTATGCACAGTAACACCAATCATGCATGTGTACCACTTACCACATGATGCTTCTGGCTTTAGGCTTGCAGTTTGCACAGCTGTGCAGGGCAGCCCTGGCTTTCCTTATCCTGGTTCAAATGTTGAATTTAAGAAGCCCTTATTTTGAATTTCTGCAGCAAGTGACAGTTTTCACTTGTGTAGCCAGAAAATTATATTAAACTAAAATACACAGGTGGTACAAATAACAAGGAAGAAAAAGTGAATACTCCCTAGGTGACTCAACCATGTGTTTGTTAAAATTTGTAGAACTGTGCACCTGTAGAACAGGGTGGATTTTACTGTATGTAAATTACACCTTAATGAAGAAAAGATTAAGACCACCCAGATAAATATAGAAAGGTCTTAAAGTTTAATGAGCCATAATGATTATCATTCACTATTAATCATTCCATGGGTCAGAAAAAAAAAAACACCATCTAGACATTAAGAGTTGGAGAAGGCAATGGCACCCCACTCCAGTACTCTGGCCTGGAAAATCCCATGGATGGAGGAGCCTGGTAGGCTGCAGTCCATGGGGTCGATAAGAGTCGGACACGACTGAGCGACTTCACTTTCACTTCTCACTTTAATGCATTGGAGAAGGAAATGGCAACCCACTGTTCTTGCCTGGAGAATCCCAGGGGCGGGGGAGCCTGGTGGGCTACCGTCTATGGGGTCATACAGAGTCAGACACGACTGAAGTGACTTAGCAGCAGACATTAACAGTACAGAGAAAAACTCCTGAAACTAAAAAGGTGATTCTGAAATTCACTCTGAAATCAGACAAATTACTGATGAGGCTGTGGCACATCTGGATAAAAGATCAAAAATTCAGGTTGAGTTTTTCACTTGAATTGAATTGTGAGTGACCATTTATTTTGGCATTTGGTGCATCTCAGCTTTACACAGGACTAGTCATTCTGATCAGGGAGATAGAAACACTAGTTTCAGTTTACCTGTTTAAAGGAGAGGTGATACTCTGTTTTTATATTACAAATGGCTGTTCTATATGGAACCTCTACATTATAATTTATATATGAAGATATTTGATTGACTTGAGCATAGACAGCTGTAGCTGCATTAGTCATGACTGACTGATCACAGATGTGGTCCAGAGGCCCACTTGTCACTGTACTGACCAGACCTTCCTGTGACCTGCAGGTACAGTATGGATTTGGGATTCAAAGGTTTGAGTACAAGTATACAGATGACTGCACCTGCTTTTGTCACTCCCTGCTTGGAGAATCCCAAGGATGGGGGAGCCTGGTGGGCTGCCATCTATGGGGTCACACAGAGTCAGACACGACTGAGTGACTTAGCAGCAGGAGGAAGAAATGGCTATCCACTCCAGTATTCTTGCCAGGAAGACACTATGGATAGGAGAACCTGGTGGGCTATAGTCCGTGGAGTTGCCAAGAATGGGACATGACTGAGCATGCACACAAACATCTCCCAGGAGTACAAAATTGGAAGACCTGCTTTTTGGCCACAGTTAAAGCTGAGAAAAGTATAGGAAAGGTTTAATCCCTGCCCTAGAATTGCAGTGTCATAAAGATCAAGATAGAGATTCCCAGGTGGTGCTTCCCAGTGGTAAAAAAACCTGCCTACCAATGCAGGAGATGTAAGAGACATGGGTTCAGTCCCTGGGTTGGGAAGATCCCCTGGAGAAGGAAATGGCAACCCACTCCAGTATTCTTGCCTGGAGAATCCCCATGGACAGAGGAGCCTGGCAGGCTACAGTCCATAGGGTTGCAGAGTTGGACATGACTGAAGTGACTTAGCATGCATGCAAAGATCAAGATAAGGCTAAAGTCCCTTTTGAGTCTAGCCATGAAACAAATTGTGAAGAAAGTGCACCTGGTCTTGTAAAATGTAGAAACTGCTAGACGCTGCTACCATTGCTGTTGCAGTAAGTTAGAGACAGTTTTAAGTTTAGGAGTTTTCCACCTTAGGAGGCATCCTCCCCTCACCTAGGTTTTTAACTGTCTGTGGTATCTGTGCCTGGCTTTGCTGAGGATTTTCTGAATGTATAGTGTGCTCATGTACGGATAGATATTTATTCACTCTTTTTCCTAAGTTCAGAAACAGCCTCCAATGATCTCAAGCTTCAGAGAAAAAAGGGTATGTACTTCACAAAGTGATTGGGGGCTCCAGACTTAGCATAAAGGGCAGAATTGCCTCTGAGAACAAGTGTTGCAAAAGGTTAGGTACTATTCTCTTAAATTAGAAAGATGTGACTTAATAAAAAATTTTAATTCCACAAAGCGTGAAATATTAAATACCCTATGTACAGTGTACATTAACAAGACATTTTACTTCAGAACAAGTTTAGTTTTAGGACTTTTAAGACGTTACCAACTTTCAACTGATTCCGAGGTTTGGAAAGCACATTCTTTTCTAGAGCCTAATTATTGTCATTGGTCTGTGCATCAGAAAAACAGGGCTGTCAATGTTTAGGGAAGAAAACTGGTGTCTTAGTAAACACAGAACTTTTGAAACATCCAGCTTTAGCCGGCACCATCTGAATAAGCATTTTTTGCATCAAGGTTGTTAGTTATTTGGTAACCATATAGATTATTAACAATGTGTCCAGTTAGTACAGAAAAGCAACTTGAGAACAGCAAGAGGTGATGAAAACAAGTACACTTCTGTCAGGTTCATGAAGTGAAGTCGCTCAGTCGTGTCCGACTCTTTGCGACCCTGTGGACTGTAGCCCGCCAGGCTCCTCCGTCCATGGGATTCTCCAGGCAAGAATACTGGAGTGGGTTGCCATTTCTTTCTCCAATGTGACCTTTAAAACAAAGATAACACTGCGGTGTGGGGAGCAGGCTGTGTGGCTTGGGCAGCCTGCCAAGAGGCCCGCTTCTAGTCTATGGCACAGATGTGGGACGGCCCCTCCTCCAGGAGCGAGGCAGCCTGTGTCCCAACAGAATAGTTTTCGCAAAATCGGGTTTTTTTTGGTACAAAAGAAATGCAAAGGAGATGCGAGGAGCTGCGGAGGCAGGGCCAGCCACATAGATGGCATCAAAATCAGAATTGTCCTTTAGGTGGAATTATTTCAGTGAAATTGAATTCAAGGTGTTTTCTTTCTTTTTCCTGGAGGTGGGCTCTTTTAGGCATGTCATCATAAAATCTGGCCAACACTCAGCAGGGCAAAACTTTTGATGGTGCTAACTCAGTTTCAATCCGTGATCTTTATGGTTTTAGGAAATTAATGTACTATACCATGTTTCTCTTAAAAGACCTGGGTAAATAAACATGAACCAGTATAACATTTATTTTATATTAATACTCAGTACATATATTAATTCAGATTAAAACCTTTTTACAGAGTATTATTTCTTTAATACTTGCATCTGATCCACAGTAATATAGTGCTAATTTTAATGAGAAATACAAATTTGAACTTTTGCTTTCATAATAGCTCATCCAATTAACATTTTTACAGACAAAGAACTACTATAAATATGTAACATTATGCAGGCTTTTTTTCTGCACCTGTTCACAAATCAGAAGGAATATACTTTAAAACTACTTAGAAACCAAATGCTATCAAGCTGCCCCTGTGTTTATATAACCAGCTGCCCCTGTGTTTATATGACCATCTCCCACACCTGGCAAAATGAATTCCTCTCTCTTTCGTCTCCCCCGCGGTGCATCACAGTGCTGCGTCCCTGTGGCTCTTTCTTTAACCCCTGTCCCAGTTTCAGTTGCTGCTGTTTCCCAGGTTGGGCTTTTCAAGGGCAGAGAGCCTGTCCCCTTTATCAGCGTTTGGGATGTGTCGTACCCAAAACATTGAATAAATTGAATTCAACCTAAATTTAAGTAGTTGTTTTCTGTTAAATTTTTTGTTAAGTAAGGATTACAAAAAAATCTTTTCAAAAATGTACCACAAAATGTACTATATACTGAAAATTTAAATTCTGTATAATAAGAAACTAAGTTACACAATAAAACATCACAGGATTTTAACCTAAAGAACTCTAAACCTTATATAAAGATGTTTAAAAATGCAGAAAGGGCAGTCAGAGAAGTCCACCCCTAATGTATTATCAGGTGAAATTAAAAAGCAGACTTCACACATCTGAATAAAGTGAATAAAATGATCTTTGAAACAATGGGATTTGGAATCCTAACAATTGTGTTAAAAATTCTGCTGTAAACTATCCCCCCCTCAAATTAATTCTTAAACTATAAAAAAATAAGGCAACTTGAAGTTAGAAACTTATGGATGAAGTTAACTGGATTTTTTGCAGAAGCCAGATTGGACTGGTGCCCTCTCACAATCCCAATCCGTATTTCTAAAAGCCTTTAGCAGAAAGGTGAGTCACACATACTGGTGAAATAACGTACTCTCTCAGAAATACATCAATCGAGTGTCTAAGACTTCACTAAATAGTAGACCAATTAAGATCACAAACTTCGTGCTGTCAAATAGATTATCTTCAAAGAAAATTATGCAGACAGTTTTTTGAAGAACTCCATTTGTGCCACATGCTTATTGTTCTTTGAGGTGGAGGAGGTGGCAGGGAACCTAATTTCTACTTGAATGTTCTTTTGTTTCCTGCTGCCTTTACTTAAATGTTACCGGGGACTATTTTTATGCCCTATAAAGTACTTTGAGAAAATGTTAAGTGGCTAGTGCTACACAAAATAGAGGAGGATTTTCTTATTCTTGTTGTAAAGCAAACTGAATAACACGACTCTCAAAAGGGGGAATATAATGTGCTGAAAAATCATCTGACAAACCAACTAGCCTTGTAAAATTCTGAGTTCAAGAGAAACTGAATCCCAGCTAATTCATTAAAAGCAGCATATATACCACAGCAAATTTAAAGGAAAATTAATGTGTTATTAAATTGCATTTTGTGATATTTTAATACTATCAAGTGGATGTTAATTGAATAAAACCTATTTACATTCACTTCATGTCTTACATATAAGGTCAAATTGCTTAAAATAAAAAAATGAGAGACTCCTAAGTCATCTGATTTTTGATTATTTCTATAAGAGCAAAACAATTTATATCATCTTAGAATTCACAGTAGTAGAATTTGGCCATGTAGCAGAATAATCAGATTGAGACCAGTGCATTTCTGGATTCCTTTTTCAAACTGGAATCCTACTTACTTAATTCACCAGATATTCTCAATAGAAAAGATTGAGGAGAAACCATTTAAGAATGAATGCAAATAAAGTACACATTTCATCACAAAAACACTCAATTATAATACATTCTAACCAAATATGTATCACACCACAAAGGGGAAAAAAACAATAGAAACCTAGGACTACTTAGTCTTAAAAAATATTCATTACACATATTTATGTCACATGTTTTTAAAACTCCCAAATAAATATACCTAAACATTTGAAAATATTTTCAGTAACTGGTAAGTACTATACTTTTTGCTCATTCATGAGAAATTACTAAAAACTTAAAATCAAGTATATTGGCTTCAGCCATCCTTGCAGTAAAATGAAGACAAGATTCTTCAAAACTCTGTAAAACGCACCAACTTTAGTCAGTTTTTTAAAAAATTGCTCACTTTTAAATATGTAGTTGCTGGTAGCTGTCCAAGTCTATTAGCACCACATATAGTGAATTAAAAAGTATTTTTAGGGAGGATGACTTAGCAGTCTTTTGTTTAAAACTAAATAATTAAAAGAAATTGATCTCTTGGGTCATGTTTTGAAAGATCCACTTTTCATCTTGCTAAATTGAAGGACTGGTAGTTTCCTTCCCTGCACTCCCTTCCCCACAAGGTTATAAGCATGAAGGGAGGAAAACCTGGGGAAATACTTTTACACTTCAACAAAGAATCTTGCTAATAATATCCGATATCTGGTTCAGTTCCAAAGTCACATTCTTCTGCCAGAGGTCTCAATAGGTACCTAAAGGAAGAAACTAGATTCTAAGGGACAAATTAGCACATACTTTATGTATGCAATCCATAAATAATGCAGGGAGTCACCAGATCATTTTAAATCATCTAACTACATTCTTTTAAGAACATAACGAATACCTTTAACAAGTACCTTATAACTCAAGTGAAAGTTCTTTGCTATTTCATCTACTTTCAGAGTGACACTGTCACTCAATAGGGGACTGTACAATGTGAACCCTGACCTGTGAGGTAGGGAAGTATATTGCAGTCTTACGGCCATTTCACACAAGGAAAGGTTGAAACAATGACTTTTTTCAAAAAATATGGCTATCACTGAGATCGATGATTTAAATAAAACACTAGCCCTTCTTGCTATATTAAGTTCATTTTTTTTGTGTAAGGGATTAGCTGGACTATACTGATGAAAAAGTAGATTTTCAATATTCATGTAAAATGTTTACTGGTGTCTCAACACAGAGGCACAATGAAAGAATACTAGCATTTAAAATATAATGTACTTCAGTAATAACTTTCCGCTTTCTATTCAGCTACGTATTTGGCTCATTCTTGAACAAGCACGAGTCATATTTCATTAAATTATTGTGATTTCCTAATAAATCACAATCCAACCAGTCCATTCCTAGAGGAAATCAGTCCTGAATATTCACCGGAAGGACTGATGTTGAAGCTGAAACTCCAATACTTTGGCTACCTGATGCGAAGAGCTGACCCATTTGAAAAGACCCTGATGCTGGGAAAGATTGAGGGCGGGAGGAGAAGGGGATGAGAGAGGACGAGATGGTTGGATGGCATCACTGACTCAATGGACGTGAGTCTGAATAAGTTCCAGGGGTTGGTGATGGATAGGGAGGCCTGGCGTGCTGCAGTTCATAGGGTCGCAAAGAGTCGGACACGACTGAGCAACTGAACTGAACTGAATTGATTGTGATTTCCTAGGACTTTTACTGCCAGGTTGGCTTTGAATCCACTCTCTCCTCTTCGAGGAGAGATTGATGAGTATAGTCTCCAGAGATTTAATCTTGCAAGATGAATCCTGTGTTACCTGTGATCACTTGTTACTTGGGAAGTTTGTCTTCTCCTGGATGGAAAATAATATTCCACTTTTTGTTTTTGTTGTTGTTGTTTTTTAAGTTTTCAGCAGGTGATCTTGCACAAGTGGATTTACACGGGTCTATCTGGGGTAGATGAAGGATGGAGAGGGAAAATGCACTCTCTGTTTCCACAAAGTAATTACTTGCCTGTCTGAAGTAATTTGTGAATGGCTTTTATAAGGAACTTGAGCAAGACTAGAAAGCCACTCATGTTTAATAAACTATATATATATATATATATATTTTTTTTTTTTGGTTTGCAGTATTGTTTTGAGGTAAGGCTACTGCCTAGGCAGTAGTCTTACTACTATAAATCACACATTCACAAAAACAGTTCACCATATTCATCATTTCAAATAACATAAAAGTGCACTGTAAAAAAAAGTTGTTGAAAACAGAATGCGATATTAACCTATACACAGTGTTGAACTATCAAAAGGAAACCAGGCTTTGTGACATCAGAGGACATGAAAGAGCTTATGGCATACTGCAAGTACTCATTAAATTTATCTTCTCCCAAGCCCTCTAATCTCCAGAAACCATTTTAGCAACTCCCCTGATGTCACTTTTCATTGCAATTTGTACTGACTTCCTCCAATCCAGAAGTGGCTGCATTTCAGTGGTAGGGAGGGTTTTATAACTTGATTAATTCTTCAGCACTTGACTTCTAGGCTGGAATTGTGTTGGGTTAAATTCTAGATGCTAAATCTCTCATTTGTTGCTGAAAAAAGAAATGCCATGAATATGTAAAATGATTAACCATTAAGCTTTTGTTTTTCCCTCTCATGATCTAGAAATTGTCACTGTAGACGATTATTTATTGTATTATCATCAGAGGCCATTTCATTAACAAGCTGTTCTATAGACAACTGGATAGCATTCTTGACAAGAGAAGAAGCTGTTTCTATTAAGAGTGTTTCATATTGTTCCGAAGTTCTACCCTCAAAACCACTGTCGTTAGTAAAAACCCCTACTTGCTCATTTTCAACTGAAATTAAGAATGGCTTAGGGACATTTTTAGATTTCTTAACATCAAATTCACTGATTTCAGTGTCTGTGATAATAATAGCAATTGGCTCCATTCTTTTGCTTTCTTCTGGTTTGGGTTTTTCTGCAGTGATCTCATTTTCTTGAAAATCCAATTCCTGGCTCAATTCAGTATCTTTTGGCTTACTCTCCTCAACAACAGTCTCTCTACTTTCATGCTCTTTCCAATCTGGTCCACTTTCTAGGGCACCATTCTGGCTTCTTCCAGAATTTGTTGATCTGGGACTTCAGGTGAGGGAAGAACCTCAGAACCCACTGGGAGCTCCTGTTCTGTGTCCGAAGCTTCCAATGAGCTCACTTGCTGAGGCTGAATGCTTTGTTTTTCCTCAAGCATTTCAATATCTTTTTCAAGGATTAGAGTTCCTGTTTGAATAGCAGAATGACCCATATCTAACTCAAGTTCTACTGAAATCACTTTCTCTCCAGGAGAAGTTATGCTGTTGTTCACATTTGATTCACAGACCTCATCATCCCCTTTCTGTGAGGCATCTTCCCTGACATCCTGGAGCGACTTGCTCTTTGTTGTCTGGTCATCTGATTGGGTCAGAGTTTTTGTAACCAGATTTTCAGCCTCTTGGACTTTGACACTGCGGTCTGAGTCTTCTATGGTTTTGGAGTGATTACTTCTTTTCTCTCCTTTTGAGAATTTTATGCAGGGAATCTTGAGTCTGGATTTTGCCTTTTTCTTAGAAGGATTAGCATCCTCGGCGTTGATTTCCGATGGCAGTTTAGCCTCAAGGGGCTTTTGCTTCTTTGAAGACTCTGACCTTTTCCTGCCTGTTACGAGGCGTTTGATTGAGGCCCAGGCCCCACCGGGGCGCTGTGGCTGATCCGAAGCTCCAGCTTCTGGAGGACACTTCCTTGCTCCATCAGCAGCTTTAGAGCTGGCTTCAGGCTTTGCTTTGGCTGCTTTTTTTCTTCTCTTGAAGCACAGCATCGATGCTTTTTCCTCCTGCCTCTCATCCTGAGGTCTAACTTCTGCTGATCTCGTCTCATCCTTGCTTTCTACTTGGATTTCAGAAACTGTGATCTCCATTTTCACATTATACTCTTTCTTCCTCTAGAAAACTATATTGTCTCTTCCTTAGCAGTCTATTATGACAAAAAAGTGGGCAAAAATATCACACTGAGTAAAATTTCTTCCAGATGTAATTATTCCTTTCGTCTTATTCCATATAGTCATTTTAGGTGGTTTCTCCAGTTATACAAATGCCTCACTCTATTACTTGTAATTTCGCTAATTTCTTCATGAAAGCCCTTTTACTGGATAGATTTTTGTTTTATTTAAGGAGCAACCTGATAAGAGAAAAGAGGGATATTTTATTTCACCATCAGTCTGTCATTTTCTATAGAGATTATTTCAGTTGAATGCATATGATTCTACCTGGCATATTTCCTGTAAATTAATTTACTGAAATGACTGGAGAATAAAAATTGGGGTTTATTTTTTCCCTATCCAAAAGACTTCAGTGTGAATTTATTTTACTCTTTTCTTTGTTAAAACTTCATTTTGGATTACTCTGCAGATCTGGAGTTGTGCTGTTTCTATGAATTATGTAATTCTCTGAATTGCAAATTAACAAACAAAAATCACCATCACCACCAAAAACAAAAAAACCAAAAACAACGAAGAGCAGGGTGATAAGCAAGATAATGTAATTTTTTATTACATGCAATAAAGAGTTCTCAAGTTGCGAAGATCTTAGAGATTATTTGAGATTATTTAAGTTGAGCCAGGTGAAAAAACTGAACTCTGGCGTGGACAGCTGGCCTGCTGAAGGTCTCACAGTTAGATGAAGTCAGAGCCAGAGTTAGAACTGAAGACTTTGACTCTCTAATGCTCTTTCCAGTATACCATAAGGTTTCTGTTCTAAAAATGTATGTTCCATGAAGGAGGTGCTACTTTTCATACATGCTCGTGGGAAATTTAACATTACTGTCATTCTCTACTTGTAAATTTGTTTGTATAATTTTAACATTTTTTTCTAAGTATCTGCTGTTCAAACATTTTCTATGATGAGCACATAGTTGAAGGTCAGAGTGAATGATAATAACAGTTGACATTTATTGAGCAACTCCTGTGTATTAGGAAGTGCTAAGCACTTTTATATATATCTGTAATCCTCCCACATTACAGAGGAGGTGGTGCTATCACCATCTACAGATGAAGAAACTGAGGCCTAGATAGGTTAAGTAACTTGCTCTAGATTATTTGGCTAGTTATAACAGAGCTCAGATCAACCCAAGATTGCCTGTTTTCAAAGCTTGTCCTCTGAAACTGGGCTTTAAGAGTTTCATCAGAAAAATGAATTGTTTGGAGATGCTAATCTGCACTAGACTCACTAGTCAAAAAATTTTAAAAACTGCTAATGGTCATGTAACCATAATGTAACCCATTGACTCATAACTGAACCAAGACTCAGAATGAGTTGTTGCTATTTTAAAATCAAGCTTTTGAAATTCTTTGTATTTTATTATCTTGGCTCTAGAATTAATTAGAAAGCCAAAAGTAAGTTGATAAGATAGGCAATTGACAAACTAATTAGTGACATAAATATAAAGGTATATTTAAAAATCAGTCCACAGAGTGGTATGAGGGTACCAGTGAACAGAGATGTGAGGGGGTCACCTAACAAAAATCCTATGAATTTTAGATGGATGTCCTAAAATAAGCAAAAGGACTCTTTCTTTGTACTGGTTTTTGTTTGTTTTTTTAATGTAAATCCTTCACTGTTGGTTTATATGGGTAGCCCTTGATTCCATCAACCACAGAAGGAACTGGAACTCTGAAAATCAGTTCATCACCTAAGTAAATATCCCCTTAGGTTGAGTCTTACATACTCCATTCCTCTGACAGAAAGACAAAGTCATCCTAGAACAATGATGAAACTAAAATATGAACATTTTTACAATGTCCCTCCTCATATGCTTTCATAACACAAGAACCACAGCTGATTATAGCTCTTTAAATCTCCTCCCTTGTGAATTCTCAGCGCCTGAGAGTTTTTATTAACCAGAGGATGTACAGCCAACAGAAATATTGAAATTAGACCATGTTTAGAGGTGTATCATTTGAAATTATCCTAGATTGCCCAAAGACAACTGCTTGAGAAGCTCACTTGAATGTATATCAGATGAAGAAATAGAACAAATATCCAGAAAAAACCTAACTGAAATGGGGAAGGTGCAGGGCAGCGACACTGAAACTTTGCATAACACTAAGCTGCAAATGATTCGTCTCTTAACCTGCGCAGATGGTTTATCGCCTCGGCAATCTTAAAGTCCTTGTTATAATTTCCTGATAGAACGGCAAGTTTACTGCCACAGAAAATACCCCTCCCCATACTCCTGTGAGCAGAGAAGCACGGAGGCAAAAAGCAGCCGCTCTCTGGGGAAAGTAGTGAGTCTCTCCCATCTCCCGGTGCGGACCGCGAAGCTTCCTCCTGGAGGAAGGCTTCTCTCCTTCGGCTAGATTGTGCGTTTGGCAGGAGCCAGAGCGCAGGAGAAAGTACTCAGAACAGAAAATGCTGGGGCGTGGAACAGGTAACCCAGCTTCAAGTTCTCTGCACAACGATAAATGGCCAGGAACCCCACACCACATTTCCCCCCTCAAAGGGCAAGGAATGAGGAAAAGCTATCAGCAACACCTGCTCCTAGGAGATGTAACACTAAGAGGTGGGTGAACAGAGCCTATGAGGGTCGCTCTGGCTGGGGGCGTCTGCAGACAAACGACCTTCCTTATTCTCACCCCGGCCACCTTGGGTGGTCCAGCGGGCACCTCCCGCCTACTCTGCCGTACAGGCGATCAGCGGACCGGACACCTGCCCGCACCCTCTCCTCCGCAACCTCCTCGCCCTCCTCACTTACCGCGGGGTCCCTGGCCGAAGCAGGGCTGGACGCTGGGGCACGCGGGAAGCCACGGTCGCACCGGGAGCGAGCAGCCCTCTGCAGAGGGACCGCAGCCCCGCGGCGCCCCCTCCCCAGAGCACGAGGACCGACAGGCGGCGGGACCAATGCGCGCGGAGGGGGCGGGCACGGGGCGGGGCCGGGCTGGGGGCGGCGGGCGGTGAGGGTAGCAGATACAGAGGTCCTTCCGTCTAGCAGTTCGCCCGGCCGCTGAGACGCCGACCGTCGCGCTTCCAGCCTGGTGGCAATCCCCGCCGCGCGACCTCATCGGGAGGCCAAGGAGAGCAAGCCGGCAGATGGGGAAAGGACCAGGGTCGAAAGCCTCCTCTATTTTTTTCTCAGAGCAAAGTAGTTAAATCCAATTTTAAATGACAGGCATCCCATTATAAATCCCCCCACTGAATATTTAAGTCACAGCATATAGCACATTTAAAAAGTAGGATTCAAAACTTTGCAGTGAACCTTGTTTGGAGAGAAAATGACATTATATGAATTGATAAAGAGAGAAAAACAAAAACCTCATTACACCCAAACCCACTCCTGGGAAAGTTTTGGATATCAAGATTCACGGCCAAAGGGTTTCAGAACCTTAAGACATAGTAGGCTCTTCTCTCCCTAAGTGTCTAGAAGGCGGGTAGAAATGATGCAGTCTGTGTGCCGTCGTGTTCAGAACACAGGAACCCAGCTCCACCCATCATTTATACCTTGTATAGATTTCCAAGATTAAGTGGCTTACAAGTTACCTGTGTTTCCCTTCAGTATGTTCCTGCTGCTGCTGCTAAGTCGCTCCAGTCGTGTCCGACTCTTTGCGACCCCACTAGGCTCCCCCGTCCCTGGGATTCTCCAGGCAAGAACACTGGAGTGGGTTGCCAGTGCCTTCTCCAATGCATGAAAGTGAAAAGTGAAAGTGAAGTCGTTCAGTCGTGTCCGACTCTTAGCGACCCCTAGGACTGCAGCCCACCAGGGTCCTCCACCCATGAGATTTTCCAGGCAAGAGTACTGGAGTGGGATGCCATTACCTTCCCTCTCAGTTAAGTGGGGGGTGGAGAACTGGACTGTGTTCCTCACAACTCCAGTCCTGATCAGAGCAAGGGTACTGGCATTATCTACTCTCCTGCCTGACTGGAGGGTAGATTCAGCTTAGCTATTGTGTATTTTCACACATTTTGAGTCTTTATTAACAGATTCTTAAACTTTAGTGAAAAGCACCATAAACATTTATTTGTACATGTAATCCATTGTGTGCTATACATTAACACCAATGAAAGGTGTTGCAGTGAGTGACTTGCTTTGGGTTTAATATGACCTACAAGGGTGCTCCTGGGAGCTCCAGAGGTGAGGTCCTCCAGGATGCTCCTCGATCCTCCTCTGGCCCCTCCCATGTATACCACCGAGGTGAAGAACTCATTAAGATGGAGGGAAGAATTTCTGAAAAGTAGTTGTACTTATCTCTTTTCTTTTACAGGATCATGATACTTTATAGGTAAACCTCAGCTACCCATTTGGGGATGTTTTTCCAGGAATATATTCTACCTTTGTTAAGATTCTATAGCTTTATCTGAGACTTATTAAGCAAAGAACTATTAGCACACAAAGGTAAAGATGAATCTTATCTGTCAAGATTTTAGAGACAAAAGCTGTAAAACAGGAAAATCCATAAGCATCCAATTTATAGTAGTTAAATTAAGAATTCAATTTATCTTTGTTTATTCAGCAAATATATGTGAAGATGTCTCAGATGAGTTACTGACTGTGTTGTCAGTTTTGAAACTTAAAACAAACAAACAAAAAATCCATGCCATTCATAACTAACTGAGATGCTATTATTGAGATACAAATTTTCTCAAATCTAGCAGATTTGGGAGTTTGCAGCAATTTCAAGCAAAAATAAGATGAGCTTATCTAGATGAGACAGGGTAGAATAGCTGTCTTATTAGGAAGTAACTGGAAACAAAATAAGCACAGATTAAAACAATAAAGGTCACCTTAATAACACAGATCTTATTCCATCCATTTTTCTTAAAAAAAAAAAAAACTGAAAAGTGGTTTGGGGTAAGAGGTAAATTGATTTTGTATTTGAAGGGCAGACTTCTTTAGGGTATATTACATATAACTAATCTCCAACCTCCAAGACACACATAGTATAGAATCATAAAATACTATAGTGTGGTTTTTCTTTGGGATATAACTAGAACCCAATGCTAAATCAGAGCTTCAAAAAATATATCCAGTACCTCATACATGAAAGAAACCTGTCATCCTTGAACTCATTTAAATGACAGTTAGTAAGCTATTACCCATATCATTGTCTGCTATTCCATTAGTAGCTTTTTATTATATAATGAGAAACAGGCTCTAAATATATCTTCAATTTGATGAGAAATTACCCTACCTACAGCTTATCTTATTAATATCACCAGATACAGTATGCCAATAAAATCGCTTATTTATCTGATCTCTCCAGATACCATTTCTCCCATTCTAGTCCCTATTCACCCACAGCCTGGGTCTGCAGTTACCAAAAATGGTTTATAACTCCTTGGTCATAATTCTTACATGTTATGAGACCTCCTGGGAATAAGCCCTCCACTTCCCTTCCCCGGTACACCCTTAAATGAATATGGCTGCAGCTCTGTGCTGGTTTGATCTGTTTCCGGGCACCACCAGGGTTGCCCCAGCCAGCGTAAACTCGACACTAATTCTGCTGCAATCTGCTTTACTTGACAGCACATAAACATTTTCTTCCTTGAATTGAGAATGTATATACATCTTCATTGCACAGCAAGCCTCTGAGGTGCAGATCTGAGGAGATGTAATCTGTTTATCAGTAACATTACGAATACAGGGAGGGAAGCCATTAACCACTAGGGGTCAGAGCAGGGACAGGGAGGTCGGTGATCTTGAAGAATGCCTAGGCTCAAAGGAAAGACATAGTCCTTCTCTGGGCCACACACACTGTTCCAGAGCCACTAATGCTTGGTGGTAAGTCTTGAGTTCAGGTCTTCAGATAGCCTGCAGTTATTTTTTGTTCTTTATGCCTTCTCTTGAGCTTGGAATACTGGGTAAAAAACTATTTATTTATTGTACTGAAAGTGAGTCGCTCAGTCGTGTCATACTCTTTGTGACCCCATGGACTATACAATCAATGGAATTCTCCAGGCCAGAATACTGGAGCAGGTGGCCATTACCTTCTCCAGGGGAATCTTCTCAACCCAGGGATGGAACCCAGTTCTCCCGCATTGCAGCTGAGCCACCAGGGAAGCCCATTTATGTATTAGGGCTTTGTTTATAATCTTTGTCTTCCCACCAGTTGGGTTCAATATTTCTAGAAATATTAAAGATTAAGCCCACATGGCTGGGACTTCCCTGGAAGTCCAGTGGTTAGGACTCTGTGTCTTCCACTGCAGGGGCCACGAGTTTGATCCCTGGTCTGGGAACTAAGACCGCACAAGCTGCATAGCACAGCCAAAACACATATACGACAAACAAAACCCACATGGCTTTTGGCGATATGAGAAAGCCTAAAATTTTTAAAGATGATCTTCAGGTCACCTAGACTGACAATACACTGCTTTACGCTCCTGTTTACCAACTGAATTCCCAGCAGGTCCCATTCCAGATGAGGTTTTATAGGACATGAAAAAAAAAAAACACACACTGGAAATAGTGAACTCTGTGCAGATGGCCCCAATGATGCTTTCGAACAGGAACTGACAATGTCACTGAGTATGTATGATGTGCTAGGAAGCGTGCAAAGCACGATGGAGCTGGGGCTCTGTGCTTTGACCCTCTCTGCCATATGCCCGCTGCTGTCATTTCTTTAGACTGTGAAACTGACAGTATTGTAACACTGATATGAACCACCTAGGGGATTAAAAATAATAAAACGAAGGACACCAGGGAAAACACTGCTCTGCAATGCTAACTGAGCAGCACTGGCACCAGTGTGGATGTGACATCTTCTGGAAGGGCCCAATGCAGGAAGAGAAAGGGGAAAGAGAAGGAAAAATGGCAGAAGAACAGAGACGGACGATGAACAAAGAGAAGGGAAAACATTTGAGGGGAAAAAACATCCTGTAGGGAGGGCTAGAGAGCTCAGGCACAGGGCAGAAGCTAAATAATCATTCGCTGAGCCAACAGAGCCATCCTACGGTTAATACTATATAACCATCCTTCCTGAGGACTTTTAAAAATGAACGGTGCTGTGGACTTCCCTGGTGGTCCAGTCCTAGGACTCTGAGCTCCCAGTGCAGGGGGCCCAGGTTTGATCCCTGGTCAGGGAACTAGATCCCACATGCTGCATCTAAGGCCTGGCACAGCCAAAACACACACACACACACACACACACACAAACACACACATAAAAGAATGGTGCTGAAGCTGTGACAGCAATGGGAATTCTAAAGAAGTTCAGGATAAAAACCTATATAATTAATACTTTCTCAGAGTTTTAAAAAAAAAGGCAATATTTTGGGCTTCCCTGGTGGTCCAGTGGTTAAGACTCCAAGCTTCCAAAGCAGAGGGCATGGGTTCAATCCCTGGCTGGGGAAGTTTCACATGCATGCAGTGTGGCAAAGAAAGAAAAAGTAGCTCCCAAAAAACTAGATTGACTTACTGACCAAGGCAATGAGGCCAAGAAAGCATTAAAAAAAAAAAAACTATATATACATATATATATATGTACATGACAAAAAGGCATGTTCTCCAAATTCCATTTCTCGCTCAGCCCTCTAAGGTCTCCTTATTACGTGTCCTCCCAGAAACACACAAGCATGCACACATCATTCCCCCTTGAAACACAACATATCCTAAGGTTCACACTAGGACTTGCTGCTTCTGTTGTGGCAGAGGTCTCCCAGATCACACGGGAAAGCAGAGCTAAAGCAACACAGACTGTTAATGCTACAATTTCTATTTGAACGCGGAGACTGAAAAATTATTTGCTTTTATTCTGTGGCTTCTGTAAGGTAATTAGACGTGTACATGATTCAGGTTAATTTATACACAATGATGCAAATTAAAACTGAAGAAAGGCTTCTGGGGAAACTCCCACTACTCATTTTAGAAGCTCTTTGGGGCAGACTGACTTCTCTTTGTTTCCCCACACTTCCTGACAGGAGGCCTGAATAAACACCAGCCAAACTTTCAAAACCGCTTCTTGAAGACGGGCAATCTAGAAAGACAAAGAGACAAGAAACACAGCGTTTTCTCTAAGCACTGAAATATCTCCTCTTCCTGTCCACGCCACACCATCCTCTTCTACCGCTACTGAAGTTGTTAACATTTACCTCCTTTCTCACTGTTAACACTTCTGTGCACAGACTTGAAAACAATGTACAGGATTTACACATGGCTGTGCGAATACTGTCTAAGTCCAGATCGAGGATATTTAAGTCCAGACCAAGCATGTGCCACGATGACATTTCCAAGGTCACATATGCCTCCCAAAGAACAGTGCTTCCCCAGCACCAAGCACAGGTGTCTGCTTCTGTGACAACCATCCGCACAGTTGCCTAGATGACAGCCATGGTTGGCTTCCACCTGGACCCTGACTTTCTTAGACAATGTGAGAGCCTTTCTTTGGCATAATTACCCTTTGGACACCCTTGTCTTAGCTCTCTCCAGTCTTTCCTCCCTCCTGCTAGTCCATCTGGGACTTGTAACTCTGGGTCACGTGCACTTCTCAGGACTCCCCCTCATTACAGTCCAGATTAAGATTTGATCTTCTGAAAACCATGTCTTCCTTTGCCCTGGTTTGGTCCTCATTTTGCTGGAATAAACTCTAAATCCCTTCCGAAGGAGACATGGAAGCAGCAAGCCTGCATGTATCTGAGAACACCTGGACAGTTTTCAGTTCAGTTCAGTTGCTCAGTCGTGTCCGACTCTTTGCGACTCCATTAATTGCAGCACGCCAGGCCTCCCTGTCCATCACCATCTCTCGGAGTTCACTCAGACTCACGTCCATCAAGTCCGTGATGCCATCCAACCATCTCATCCTTTGTCGTCCCCTTCTTCTCCTGCCCCTAATCCCTCCCAGCATCAGAGTCTCTTCCAATGAGTCAACTCTTCGCATCAGGTGCCCAAAGTACTGGAGTTTCAGCTTCAGCATCATTCTTCTCAAAGAAATTCCAGGGTTGATCTCCTTCAGAATGGACTGGTTGGATCTCCTTGCAGTCCAAGGGACTCTCAAGAGTCTTCTCCAGCACTACAGTTCAAAAGCATCAATTCTTCGGTGCTCAGCCTTCTTCACAGTCCAACTCTCACATTCATACATGACCACTGGAAAAACCATAGCCTTGACTAGACGGACCTTAGTCGGCAAAGTAATGTCTCTGCTTTTGAATATACTATCTAGGTTGGTCGTAACTTTTCTTCCAAGGAGTAAGCGTCTTCTAATTTCATGTCTGCAGTCACCATCTGCAGTGATTTTGGAAACCCCCCCAAATAAAGTCTGACACTGTTTCCACTGTTTGCCGATCTATTTCCCATGAAGTGATGGGACGGGATTAGTGGAGTGTAAATAAATACAGGTGGAAAGTCACCTTTCCTCGTGAGTGTGGAGAGCTTTCCTCTACTGTCTAAAAGCCTCTTACTACCGAGAAGACAAAGGTTCAGTCTAATTCTCACTTCTTTCACAGGCCAGCCATATTTTCCTTCTCTGGAGAAGGGTTTTTAGGATTTTCATCTTTAATGTCTTTGAGATTTCACCTAGTATGTCCAGGGGTGGCTTATTCATTGTGAGGAATACTTTGGGGCCCTTCATTTAAGACCCCAAGAATCCTGAACTGCTCCTGCTTCCTTCCCTCATCTACTTTCTAGGACATTTACTCACTCCTGCCTGCCGTCCATTCAGAGTATACAGATCTTCAGCTGCTCCTGCCCTCCAATGTGCCATCAGCTCCAAGCCCAGAGTCTCCTGGGGCTCCACAGAGGTCTAACCTTCACTGGGGTCCCTCCACAATTCATCAGACGGTGCCTCTCCCGTTGATGCTGCCAATTTGTGATGAACCCTGTTCTTCCAAAAATGTATGGGAATATAAATATTTCCCTTACTGGGTACTGCCAATGCTCACTACTACCGTCTCTCCTCTCACTGATGTCTGGACAGGAATCTTAAATTATGAAATCTGCGTTTTCATAGCTTTAGATGGAACCTGGTAATTCATAAATATGCCTCATAAGGAAAAAGCAAAACTTCTGCCAGTAATGACTTACCTGTTTAGAACAGCCCATTCACCTGCTCAGTTTCAGGGTCCAAATCAATATCATAGAAACAGGGCCGAGTAGGGAGTCCAGGCATGGTGCTCATCTAGGAGATGTGAAATAGCATTAAAAACAAGCTAAACTAGGCCTTTTCCTTCATGTTCCTTTCAGTTAGAAAGCCCGAGACACAATACTATTTTACAGTTGTCCATAAAGTGGCACTCTTCGTGTTACAAACTAAAAACCAAGTCACTGGTTCTGTTATGATCTCAAAGAAAACCCTTGAGTCCTCCAGCAAACCACTCGCCAGTGTTCTCTCTGGGCTCCCACACAGACAGCTGCAACAGGGGTATGAGGGGGTGTTTGCACCTTCGTCCCACAATGGCAGGTGCTGGGAGGCTAAGCCAGTTATTCACCCCCTTGGTTCTCACATTGAAAGACCAAAAGGAAGTGCAGGCTTCTCTGCTATTTAATTTTGTTTTAATGAGTCTTGAGATGCTACTGGTATTATTTTTGCTTCAGTAACAAAAGATTAGCAATCAGTATCCTTTAACTTGGGCCAAGACGTTGCTGGACACAATCTAGATGGTTTTATGATCACTGTTATTACTGGTCCAATCTGGTTTTCCAAAATTGAACTTGCAATGCTTATGGATTTTACTTGTTTCTTCTAAAGAGTTGGCTTTGACAAATACCTACTTAGATATAAATTTCTGAAGTCTTGTCAGTGAAAACTCAGTATATTTTAACCTGTAACAACATCCTTTATAAAGCATACATTCATACAAGTTTCAAATCAGATCCAGACAGGAAGCGAGACTAAATGGAACTTCTACAACTTTACTACAAAAGTGTCATAGAAAAGGATGAGTCACCTTCCATAACACAAAATACATATACTTTAGAAAACCTGATTCTGACATCTGAGTGTCAGTCAACACTCCTGAGAATATACTATATGGAGCTCATGTTGGTCTTTAGTCTCAAATTCTGTAAGAGAAGCAAGTGCTGAGTGTGGGTATGAGGGAAAAAAAGGGAGCCTGAAGATGACATTATAAAGATGAAGGACAGGTACCCACTGATGTAGACACGCATGTGCAAGTTGGCAGAAAATTCTCAAGATGTTCCCCCAAAGAGTAATTAGCAGGATTTTCAGTACTTTTATTCTTTTCCAAGTAGGACTTTTTCCCCTTAGACACTGGTCATATTGATAATCAGAAAGCATTTTAAAGATGCTTATATATATATAAGATTATATATATACCTATAGGAACTTAGATTAAAAAAAAAAAAAAACCCTCCAAAAAGAAGTCACCACACTGTGAATTAGTACATAAAATGTTCAAATCCTCTGAGCCTCATTCAGGCCCCAGCAGCAATTAGAAAGCAGGAAGAACAGTAATCATCAAGCCATCTAGATTTTGTGTGGAAATGTGTTGGTGCAAGTGGGCTTCTAATGTGCGTTTGTTCTAGATGAGACTGTCGTGGAGCTGGGTAGGCCGTGTTCCTCTCCGAACTGCAGGTCTGACACTTTCAGTTTTGCTTTTGTGTCTACAGCCACCCTTCTGCACGCACACACCGAAAGTGACGATACTGCTCTGCTTCTCCAGCTGCTGACGATTTCTCCAGAACCAGTGTACGTTCTACAATATCCACGGTGAGGGATAAATGGTTTAGAGTTCTTGTTAAAAGGAGATTTCAACAAACCCTGAGCACTGATGCATGCTGTCACCAGTGAGGCCTCCTGCCGCTGGAGGGGGTGAGGGGCACTGGCTTGCAGGCCCGTCTGGCCGCCGCGGTGGCGTGGCGATGCTGCCCCGAGCGCTGCGAGGAGCAGGGCTCACTCCTCTTGTTCAGCTGCTCGGTCGTGTCCGACTCTTTGTGACCCCTTGGACTAGCCTGACAGGCTCCTTTGCCCGTGGAATTTCCCAGGCAAGAATACTGGAGTGGGTTGCAATTTCCTTCTCCAGGGAATCTTCCCAATCCAGGGATCCAACCAGTGTCTCCTGCTTGGCAGGCAGATTCTTTACCACTGAGACACCTGAACTTTCCTGAGGCCCACACCAGCAGAGCTGAAAATGGATTTGGCTTTAACGTTCTGTACTTCCGACTGTAATACCGCCTCCTACCGCCTTCTTCCTATTCCTGGAAGAAGCTCCAAAAGGAGACGTATTGATTTCTTTTACTTGTGTACTGGCTTAGTTCACTATTTCAATCCTGTTATTGCAGGTAAGAAAAAGCTGCAGATATACTAGTTGGCCAGAAAGTTCATTTGGGTTTTTCTGTCCATCTCAAACGAATCTTCGGCCAACCAAACAGGCTACTGGGCAGATCTATGGGGGAAACCTGGGCACAGGATCAATGCAGACTTTGGGCCAGAGTCCAAACTAACAAAGTCAGTCCAAATCATGCCCGTAACCTTTCCTCTACTTCCCAATTAGCAATTTTCCTCCTAAAACATGTATGAAACCTGTAAGACAGGAAGGATCTGAAAATTAATTCATCTCAAAGCATAAATAATCAGCCATAAAAAGGAACCCGCTGGAGTTAGTTCTAATGAGGTGGATGAACCTAGAACCTATTATACAGAGTGAAATAAGTTAGAAAGAGAAAGAGAAATACTGTATTCTAACACACATATACAGAATCTAGAAAAATGGTACTGAAGAATTTATTTACAGGGCAGCAATGGAGAAACAGACATAGAGAACAGACTTACGGACATGGAGAGAGGGGAGGTGAGGGTGAGATGTAAGGAAAGAGTAACACGGAAACTTCCATTACCATATGTAAAACAGACAGCCAATGGGAATTTGCTGTATGGCTCAGGAAACCCAAACAGGGGCTCTGTATCAACCTAGAGGGGTGGGATGGGGAGGGAGATGGGAGGGAGGTTCAAAAGGGAGGGGATATATGTATACCTATGGCTGATTCATGCTGAGGTTTGACAGAAAACAAAATTCTGTAAAGCAATTATTCTTCAATTAAAAAATTAATTAAAAAAAGAAAAAAAGCAAAAATAAGCCACCTTATCGTTCTTATCTATAGGCTTTATTTATACTTCAAGGGGCAAATTCTTTACTCAAGAATGGTTAATTACCTGAATTTCAGGCATAAGCACCAGGCCTGTTGAGAAGACCCAGGAGGTGCAGAGCCTCAAACAGGCTATTGGGAGGACTAAGTCTGTAAAAGGTGCCCAATAAAAGTCAGCTGTGATTATATACAACAGTACTGTACATAGCCTATGAATTAGGCCCATCCGGGATTCAGATAAGGTCACACTGCCACCGGGAAACAATTATTATTCAGTACAAGCAGTCATGGCATCATCCTTGAACTGAGACCAAGATGGTCCACAGCAAGACAATTTATCGTAATGGGTCCGACTCCAGCTTTCTCCTTAGCAATGAACTCTGCTAATTAGGCATTTGTGTAATGTTTGCAATAGTCGATTTAAGAAGCACTGATGAACAAGTGGTCCTCTCTGCCTGCAGCACTCACTCACCGTTCCCACCAGAGGGTACAGAAAGCCGGCCCCGACGCTGGCGCGGATGTCACGAATGGGCAGGACGAAGCCAGTGGGCACGCCTTTTAGCTCTGGGTTGTGAGACAAGGACAAGTGTGTCTTGGCCATGCAGATGGGCAGGTTCCCAAAGCCCTGGGGAAGGATGGGAACAGAGGTGGGAGAAGTGAAAGGCTGGCAATGCCACGAAGAACATCTGGGCACTGTGCTTCTGCAATCTACCCGAAACACCCAACTCCCTTTATGTCCATGTCTACGTCACCACTCTCCTCCAGCTTAGTCATTATAAATTAAAAACAAAAAAATCCTTGTTGGGCAAAGGAGTGGAGCCCTCACAACTATATCCCACGAATGAATATTTCACTTTCATTTATATAACCGATTAAAATGATAGTCTGGAGCAGATGTGAAGACGACCAAGGCAGGCTCTCAGTGCTTTAGTAAGACACCTCATGTTTCCTCATGACTTTTCCACACTCACATACCACCTCAGGGAAGATAAAGAACTTGGGACTGGAGCATCTAATCCATGCTCAGTATTTAAAAGGGGAGACGGCTGTCGCCCAGAGAGGGACAGCAGTGCCTAGCGGGGCTGGGAGAACGCGGGCATTCTGCCTCCAAGAGTTGATGTATAAAAAGAGCTGAAAGAACACACCCACCTGCTTTGTGTAGACTTCTGCTTTGTGCTGGGCTTCAGGGAGCAATTCGATGTCATCAGCTCCATAGATCTTCTGTGCAATAATCCTGATTTTGTCCTCAACTGGGAGCTAATGAGAGAGGGGAGAGGGCATGACTAGACACCCGTGAGGACATAAACCTTTACTTACAGCGGTATTCTGGGTCAGAGTCCCCGAAATGGCCACAGGTATTTATACATATACAAGGATGGGCAAATAGTTTGAAGTTTACTGGATTAGAAACGTTTTTTTTACTACAAGGTCCCAGATTTTATAAGCGGAAACTGTCCCCCAGGTGTCAAGTTGCTGTGTGTGTGTGTGTGTGTGTGTGTGTGCACATGTGTAAGATTTTACTAGGTACATCATAAAACAATACAGCTCAAGAGCAACTATTTCTTCATAAATAAAAATAATGCTCTAATACTGACAATCAGTCTCCCATCAAAGCAGACTTGGGATACTGTTTATGAAATAAGACAACTGGTACCCATTCACAGAAGCCCCGGAGTGTACAGATGCTACCTTTAACACAAATGACTGTCAACTGCTGTTACTTTGGAAATAGTTATAAAAACAAAATCATCCACATATTTAAACAATAATCTAATGATTTATACGATCAACATACAAGGATGGTGGGAAAGGATATGTTTTTCATGGCACTTGTGTAGTGGACAGAGGCCAGTGGTCCAATCAGTGACCTCCAGGTCTAATGAGGAAGCCCAGGGCTGCTTCCTCCAGGGCAAAAACCTTCAGAAGTGGCGTCTGGCCTCTGAAATACTCTTGCAGCCCAGCTCAAGGCACTAAAATTCAAGAGCAAACAGCACCAGGAGAAACTGCCCAAAGGAACTGGGAAAGGTAGCTACTCTCACAGGTAACCTGGGTGAACAAATCACTTAAATTAGGCAGTATGTGACTCCATGCCCCCTAGCAACTAAAGCTAACACTGGGCGAGTTTTGCTTTCTGAAAAGAATAATTACCTACGAAAACAAGCATTTCCTTTTGAACTAAACTGTGATCATTACGAGGAGGCTTTGTATAATGGACATGAATAAAGTGAAGCTATTCAATTGCGGCTTTATAAAGATCCAATAGAGATTACTTTCATATGCCTCTTATAACTGGAGCTCTATAAATGCCAAGGTACATTCAGAACTTCTGAAGCAGAAGTACTTTCGTTGAGGAGTGATTTAAGACCAACAGACGCTGAATACGACAAAATGCAACAGCTTCCCGTCTGTCAGATACAAGTTCCAAGTAGAGACGGGTTATGAAGTCCTCATTATCCCACTTCTTCCAGATCTCCTTCTCACCTTCAAGGACTGGTGTTCCTCACTCGGGCACCGTGGATGAAGGCTTAGAGAGGGTGTCTATAAATGCTCTGTATTTGTGTGCAAATTTCTGTGTATGGCATTTCCCCCAAAGACAGTTGGTTGCACAGGTTTTCAAACCAGTCTATAAAACTAAAGCTCAACGGGAAAGTGTCCATGTCAACAGAATGTTAATTAACTGTAATTAAGATATAAGCAGATTAGATCTGCGAGGGGCAAAGAAAACAAGAGACTGTGAAAATTCATGAGTAATAGGGTTTGCTTCCTTCTACCTTTTTATGGCTATTTTTGAAAGTCTACCATTATCTTCTAAAAACCGGACCAAAAAGCGGCCTAGATAACACAAGCGGAACCAGCTGCAACGTCCATGCCATGCTCCTAACGAAGCTGGCAGCTGTTGCTGTGGGCAGACTGCTTAACGTCCAATCGCCTTCTGAAGTACATGGAAGAGAACTGACAGCAGAGTACAACCCTATAATAAGAACAACCGTTTTGTGAACTAACTTTATTGTACCCCAGAATAAGCAGTGCTTCTGCCTGCGCCAGACGTATCATAATTTACTTAGTGACAGAAAGGACGCTGAGCCTGCCAGGTCGCTCTGGTTTCGCGCCTGAATGCTTCTCTGAACCCCGGGCAGCCCCATACCAAGCAGGGTGCGCAAAACCACACTACTTTCCCCTATGCTGGGAAGCAGTCAGACGACACTTCTGAGCTTGATGTAGCCCAGTGCCAGGTTGCAGTAACACGGCTGGTGCCCTGGTTTAAAGGCTGTGGTTCTCTATGTAAGCCTTTCTTCTGCCAGAAAAAGGGGCTGTACCGTGAGCCTTTTCCAAAGTTAGGACATGAGCCAACCTCCTGGGGTGTTCTTGTCTGGATGCCCTCCTCGGTCAGAAAGCAGCAATGCACGTTGTTAAGAAAGCTGTCTGGAGTTGGGAGTCCAGGCTGTGGTCGTGTAACTCACCTCCATGAGATGCAAACCCACAGGCTGAAGCTGTTAAACATGGCTCTAAACAGAAGCCTAAACAGAAATCTTGTGCCTTTTTTGGTTTATTTTTTTTGCATACAGCAGTTAACCCACCTTGAGGTAGGTTCTCATGTAAGCCTTTCTTCTGCCAGAAAAAGGGGCTGTACCGTGAGCCTTTTCCAAAGTTAGGACATGAGCCAACCTCCTGGGGTGTTCTTGTCTGGATGCCCTCCTCGGTCAGAAAGCAGCAATGCACGTTGTTAAGAAAGCTGTCTGGAGTTGGGAGTCCAGGCTGTGGTCGTGTAACTCACCTCCATGAGATGCAAACCCACAGGCTGAAGCTGTTAAACATGGCTCTAAACAGAAGCCTAAACAGAAATCTTGTGCCTTTTTTGGTTTATTTTTTTTGCATACAGCAGTTAACCCACCTTGAGGTCGTAGAGGAGCTGGAAGCTGCTGGGGGCCGCAGCTGCCCTCTGGACGGCCTCAGCCAGCGCCAGGGCACCCTTGCCCCCTTCTGCCCAGTGAGTGCACTTCACAGCGTCAAAAGCACCATGTTCTTTGGCGAGGTGGCTGACGAGGTCCAGCTCGGCCTCTGTATCTGTCCTATAAAGGCAGAACTTCATGTTAAAGCACTGAGGATGGGGGAGAGGACAAAATTTGTCATGTTTTTGCCATAAAAATCCATGTGCATTACCCACTGATAAACAGACATTAACAGTAGCACTGCTTGGGTTTGCACCCTGATGATACAATTTACCAGTTGGATGATTTGCAATGTCTTAGGGCCCATGTGGGTAGAATGGATATAATCACTGCTTTTCATTTGGATGTCATGAGGCTTAGATGGCAAACATATGCAAGGTACTTAGAACATTCCAGGCACATCAAAAGGAATCAAGAAATACTAGCGTCTCAAAATTTTTGTTTCCTATTTTGCTGTGGCTAGACCATCAGAATAAGATCAAAACCAGCATGAGAATAACTAAACAGCCCATGCAAGTTCTCTTACAGGAACATTTCCAGGTCACTATGCTTAACAAACTGTCAAAACACTATCCCACCAGACCTGGAGAAACAATGGAACTGCAGGCAGTACTCTTGCCTGGAAAATGCCATGGATGGAGGAGCCTGGTGGGCTGCAGTCCATGGGGTCGCGAAGAGTTGGACACGACTGAGCGACTTCACTTTTCACTTTCATGCATTGGAGAAGGAAATGGCAACCCACTCCAGTCTTCTTGCCTAGAGAATCCCAGGGACAGGGGAGCCTGATGGGCTGCCGTCTATGGGGTTGCAAGGAGTCGAACACGACTGAAGCGACTTAGCAGCAGCAGCAGCAGACCCATGACCTTACCTTAGCACAAAAGGCCTTTAGAGACCAGAAAGAACATTTAAGTTCTGACCTGTGTGTTACCCACTTCACCTGGTAAGGATGGGCACCCACAGGAGCCGAATCTGACTCCGCACCCTCAGCACGGAGGGTGACAAGTCCCCTGTGACATACACAGCTCCTGTCATATGGCAGGCTCTCATCAACAGCTCCCAAAGCAAATGCTTGATCACTGACAGCAGCAACTGAAGAAAAGAACAAAGCTAAGGGCTGGGCTGCACATCCGCTCCAGGGGATGTCTGCTGGCCATTTCCCACAGTCTCCCTCAACTCTTTTTTTTTTAATTTCATTGAAGGATAATTACTTTACAGAATTTTGTTGTTTACTGTCAAATCCTGCCTCAACTCTCACAGCCCATACTTACTTGAAGGCGTTCACGGCCACTACCACTGGCACACCAAACATCCTGGCATTTTCAATTTGCTTCTTCAAGTTACTGAAGCCTTTTCCGACCAGCTCCAGGTCCTGTAGAAACAACAGAACAAGGTCTGGAGGGTTAGAGAGCAGAAGTTAAAACAGCTGCAAGTTCTTCTTAAGAGAGAAACTGTCTCCTTGAGCCAGCAGCCACTTGCTGTCAGGATGAGCTGACAAAGCGCAGGGGCGAGGATACGCTCTCCGGGCCGCAGAGTGACCTGCGACCCTGCAGCAAGCTGCGCTCCTGGCCTGACTGCCCTGCAAGCTGGGGCCTGCCTCACCACGCCACATCTTAAGAGCTTATTTGCTGTTTGAAGGGACTCGGATGCCCTTAAATAGGTTACATTTACAACCCGTTTTATAAATACATTGTACGTACTTCTATGGCACAATGGTACAGACTGACTGTTCAGGCTGGCCCAGACGCTGCCATCAGAAGACAAGGCCTAGCATACGGTGCACAACAGAGTCAAGGTGCCAGTCACTCAGTGTCCAACTTTTTGCGACCCCATGGACTACATCCCCCCAGGCTCCTCTGTCTAAGGGATTTCGCAGGCAAGAATACTGGAGTGGGTTGCCATTTTCTCCTCCAGGGGATCTTCCCAACCCAGGGATCCACCCTGGGTCTCCCACACTGCAGGGACCTTCTCTACCGTCTGGGCCACCAGGGAAGCCCTGTGCATGGAATTTGTCAGAAAACGTGGAGTCATTAGGAATGCTTCCAAAGGTTTAAATGAACTCGACCATAATAAACCTTGTGTCAGAAATATCATCTTTAAGAATCAAATACTATGAAACTGAAAGGAAAGTAATTAAACATTTAAAAATATGCTTCCTGGAGCACTGCTTGCAGCGTAAGACTGCAAACCCAACACACACCTCCTCCAACACGGGACTGAGTCAGTGAATTATGATATACACACTCAATAAATATGTATCATGCATGGGCCATGAAAAGTGAGATAATCTGTATTAGTACAGAACCTCTCAAAGATGTACCAAAACTGTGAAACTATGAAGAGCTTAATTAATGCTATTTTTGGAAAAATACAAAAATACATGTGCATATGCAGGAGATTTTAAATGTTGAGAGAGATACACTAAAACAGGCGACTCATGTCATATATATTATAATCTTAATTTTTTTTTTTACAAAGTGTATGTTATTATATAAGCTTAAAATACATTAAGTATTTTAACAATGAAAATATCACGGTCTCATATACAAGTACGTACCCAAGATCATGGATAAAACCCAGCAGTAGTAGTGCTTGGTTTTTATTCCATAAAACCATGGGAGAAAGGGTAAGATACAAGCACAAAACAACTGAGATCATTATAAACATGATTTATGTTTTTTATCCCTTTAATCATTGAAAACTGAGATTAGAATTTAGTTGACATTCTAAAGAGCATAGCTAATTCTTTACCTCTAGTCACATGAAAACCAATTAATATGTAAGACTGATTGAGAACAGTTTTAAATAAGGCGAATTTCTTAAATGAAGACACCAGCTGGGCCAGTGAGGGGCAGTCACTCTAATTAGACACAGGAAAGGCTGCGGGGTGGCAGGAGGGCCAGAACTGTGAATTCCCCTCCTACGCGTGAATCACACAAATGACCATAAAAGGCAAATCATAACTCAGAAGACAGGCAGGCTGAAGGCACCAGCAATGCTTGCTAGCTGCTTTTCAATTACTTCATTTGGGGGCTGAAAAGTGACCCTGTACTGTCTGACAATTTAAAAGCCTCCAAAAAAGGCAGAGAACTTGAATCAATGGTGATAACCGCTGACCTTACCATCTCACATGGTGCCCCCACCTCTCTCAAGACCACCCGAAACTGGCGCCAGACATGCTTCTCGATGGTAAATGATACGATCACGAGAAGCTGTGTGCTCACAATTCTTTGAGCTCCTGCTTACTGCTATAAACCGTATCAGTTTATGAAAACGTTGCTTAGGAAAATAACCAGGGTGCTGATCCTGTCTTGGCCCTTGACTATGAATTTAAATCTGCAGAGAAAAAAGCATTTGAGAAAATCCCCCTACTTGCCTCTGATTTGAATGGCGTTTGCGAATCAACCGGCCAGTGCAGGGAAGACAAGGACACTTCCACTAGAATAGGGCATGGTTCCTTATTTCTTTGTAGTGGGGGGTATCCTACGAATCACAGCACCCCTCTTTAGCAGCAACCCTGGCCTCTGCGCTCTGAATGCCAGTAGCACTCCCCACTTCCAGTCGTGACAATCAAAAATAAATGTCTCTAGACACTCCCAAATATCCTAGGATGGGGGAACTGCTTCTGGTTGAGAATGAACCACTGGTCTAGGGGAGTGATTTTACCGATATCCTATGTGGGCAACTGTTTTATGAGGCATTTCTTCCCTGTTTCATTTAGTACAGTTGTTCAGCACACTATGGGCCCCTTGCTCCCAGGAACAGCCCTGGGTCATATGACAGCCCACTCATTTCCAGATATGCCAGCCTGAGAAATGCTGATTCGGAATGTGGTGCCTCCTAGGGCAAGCAATGAGAAGTGACTGAGGTTACCTCCTCTATGTAGGCCTTGGGAAGCGGAAGTCCAGCAGTAACCTGGAAGATAAAGAAGCAAAATGAGAGGCATTTTTACTTACAGTAAAATTTTAGCTTCTAACGGTGCTTTGCCATCTGTTCAAAGCCAGAAGCAGCATCCTTGGGGTGGGGGCTGGGGGTGGGGTGGAGGATATACAGCAGTAGAAAGCGGTTTCCTGCCTTAAGGATTTAGAGCAAATGACCAAAACTACAGCACAGAACAAAAGTCACTGCTGTGAGCAGGGTGGGAGACCTTCACGAACTGAATTAAAGAGACAAGGGACGAATCCTGAAGGCGGGAGGGGGAAGCGACGTGTTTTCCTGTGAGTGAAGCACACAGCAGCGGGGGTGGAAGCAGAGCTGAGTACCGGGAAAAAGGCAGCTGTCAGCCCTGCAAGAGCCACCCTGAGACGTCCGCTGCGGAGCCTGAGATGTGCCCAGCAATGTATTCAGGAGCTGGTCCACCAAGCCAGCCCACACCTTGTGGAGCTGAACTGGCTGCGTGGGAGCTGAACTGGGGCACGTGAGCAGTACAAACAAGAGGCAAACACCACACAGGATTTTCTTCCTCTACGGTTACAGAGGTACCTGGTGGGACCTACTGTATGCACAGGGAAGTGCAGAGGGTGCAGGCGCCGGTCTCAGGGATCCTGCTGGGCAATGGACTAAGAAGCCTTCCCAGTGCTCTGCTCCCTTTCCTCAGAGACACCACGATGCTCCAACTCCAAAAGGGGCCTCAGAGAGGTGGGGCACGAGGCTGGGCCTGATCCTACCCTCTGGGCCTTACATGGCTCCAGGAGCTCCAGGAGCAGCAGGCCAGCCTCCCCAAAGAGCCGTGTGCAAAGCTCTTCTCTTGGTGTGGCCAGGTGACACACCCACATGATTCCTCAGATCATGAGATCAGGAGGAAGGGAGGCGCAATGGCATGAGGATGAGTAGGGGGATGGAAGAGGAGAAACACGGGTTATGATGAGGAAGAGAAAGGGAGTCCGTCCTGCAGCCCAGCAGAAAGGGACGTCCTGGGTTAGGAGGACCACAGGACGAGGAGGACCAGAGAGGTGTGCTGGGCTGTGGCGGTGGTGGTTCTCCCCTTAGTGGGGACATAAACCTTCCCCAGGGTCCAAGAGGTCAGGACTACTTCCATAATCCTAAGATACTATGGCTCTTTCACTCTCATTCCCTCAGGAAGTCTACAACAGATTTGCCCACAGATTATGTGACACGTGACATCACAACAGATCAAATGCCGAAGATGAGAATCCAGCAGTCTTTGATTAAGCCAAACACTGAAGAGATCTGAAAAATATACAATGCCCAAATGTTGTTCTGGAAGAGTCACTTAAAAAAGTATTTATGTAAGCATTTAATTATGTTAATATTTATGCTAAAATTTAATTCCTACTTTGGTAAATATCAATAGACACAACTCACCTAAACAAAAGTTCTTTTAGGCCTTTTAATAATTTTAAATGTGTCAGGAAGGTCTGAGGCCAACATTCTTGAGAACTGCTCTATCAGGAAAAGCCCTGATCACTATACTAAGAAACAATGATTTTCTTCTGCAGATGAGGGAGGTCTTACTGCTCAAGCTACAAGACCAGCTCCCAGAGGATAGGAATTTAATACTTCATCAACTAATTCCTGAAAAAGAGAGCCATATCTTCACACGTACATGCTGAAGAAAAGGTTACAACAGTGATAGTGTTAGGCATTCAGTCGTGTCCGACTCTTTGCTACCCCACAAACTGTAGCCCACCGGGCTCCTCTGTCCATGGGATTCTCCAGGCAAGAATACTGGAGTGGGCTGCCATTCCCTTCTCCAGGTGTTCTTCCCGAGTCAGGGATCAAACTGGGTCTCCTGTATTTCAGGTGGATTCTTTACCATCTGAGCCCCCTGGGAAGCCCGATAATAGAGCAAAAAGTACAATTTCTAAGCAGTGTGAATAGAGGAAAGCACAGTTTCAGGACAGAGCTGAAGGAAAACCGTGCTCACCTGTTTTCCCCATCACTGGAGGCAGTCCCAGCATACCTGCCCTGCTCCTGTTATCAGTCCTGCCTGGCATGCTGACCTCTATCTCAAGCTAAATGGTTTGGCTGGCTAGCTGCCAGCAGCACCATTAGAGGGAATGGGACTCAGATGTAAAAAGAACAGTCTGAACAGAAAGGAGTTTTTCGGTAAATATAGCCAAGCACATGTCCTTGGAGGGGTTTGGATATCATCAGGTGTTTTCCTCAGAAAGGTAGCTCCAGGAGCTACAGGAGCAGCAGGCCAGCCTCCCCAAAGAGCTGTGTGCAAAGCTCTTCTCTTGGTGTGGCCAGGTGACACACCCACATGATTCCAAACTTGGCCCTCTCCAAGAGCTAGGACTGCCTGTGAGTGATGAGACGGCCAGCACAAGAGCCATCTGGACGGGCCCTGCTTTGTGCCCTAATAACCAAAAGGGAAAGAGCAGATTAACGGACAAACAGGCAGGAGTCATCCGCTTCCCTGTAGCCTTCAGAACATGTCTGAGAATCACACCCTTCCAATCCCTGACTCTCACCGTGGGGCCACCTCCGTGCATTTTCAGAGCTCTAACAGTGGCGACAAGCACCACCACGTGCGGGCGGAGACCAGAATACCGGCATTTGATGTTGAAGAACTTTTCCATTCCAATGTCTGCTCCGAAGCCTGCTTCAGTCACTGTAAGCACAAAAACAACTGTAGAAATGCTACCCCAACTCCCTTGATGCAGAAAGAAAAATGGTCTATCACCGATTTTGCAAGAGTACTTGCCTACAAACCCTTTGGGACCGACAAGCTTGAGGGCAATCCTGTCTGCAATGATGGAGGAATTCCCGTGTGCGATGTTGGCAAACGGCCCAGCGTGAACAAACACTGGCGTGCCCTGTGGAAATCAAGACACTGTGAACGAAGCTGCCAATCCTGCTTCAGAAGGGACCATTCGGTCAAGGGGAACCCAAATTAGCTGGCATCCAAAAGAAAAAGGGCAAGTATGAAGCCACCTCTTTTACATTTCAGTGAAGTCCCAGACATAACTGAGAAGAATGGGAATAAAGAGATGATCAGGAAAAGCAGTGTCTCTCTAGGGACACTGTGCTTTCCAACCAGTCCACGGCAGCGGGAGTCACTCTGCTCACCTCTAATGTCTGCATGAGATTGGGCTTGATGGCGTCCTTCATAAGGACCGTCAATGCTCCACTCACTCCCTACAAAACAAAGGCACGGCCGGTTAATTTCCACCAGGAAAAAAAACCTCCCTTTTGAAGCCAAAATTCAACATTCTTAGGTCTTCCATTTTTGGCCACCTTGGACTAATGATTATTTTTACCTAAACTAGACCATTCATTCATGTACTTATAAGCTACCAATTACCTTAGAGGAGAATAGAGAATGAAAATGACATTTATATGTAAGTTCTGGAAAAATATGTAATCCTGGATATAAGCATCTCAGTGAAGCTCTGGTTACTGATCCATGTGGGGAATCCATTTTAGACAGCATGAAAACGCTAGTTCCTAGAATAATGAAGTATCGGTAACTCTGTGGTGTCTGGACCGAAATAACTGTAAACCAAATTTAACATGTGTGTCTTGGGGATTCTCCAAATTTAACATGGGGCTTCTCCTGTGGCTCAGCGGTAAAAAAAAAAAAAAAATCTACCTGCAATGCTGGAGCTGCAGGAGACACGGGTTTGATCCCTGGGTTGGGAAGGTACCCTGGAGAAGGGCATGGTAACCCACTCCAGTATTCTTGCCTGGAGAGGAGTCTGATGGGCTACAGCCCATAGGGTTGCAAAGAGTTGGATACGACTGAAGCGACTTAGCATGCATGCACGTCCTGTACCTGAACTGAAATTTACCCAGGAGTTCAACATCTACTCTTATATATCAGGACTCTCTTTTAAGTCATCCAACCATGGATGAACAAACTGGTATCAACGTAAGATAAAGCTATAGATTCCAATTTCCATGAGTTTCTAGGTTTCTGGTTTGGTGTAAAAATTTAAAGCAATTTTTGTTCTTACATACAGAAACTGTGAAAACAAAAAATTAGTATTTCCCCCCTTTTCTGAATTCATCTGACATGCCACTAATTGTAGACCAACCATTTTGGTGTGTGTCAACACAAATAGGCTTTTTAAAAATTAATCTAGAGATTATCTCATTTCAAACTTCATATTAGACAGTTCAGAAATAATCCTGACGTGGACAACTAGCCACGTAGGGTCATTATAAGACCTGGTTGAGCTGTTTCCAATATGATCATCAGTGTGGATATGGGGCCAATGAGCCTCATGATGAGAGGTCTCTGTGCAAGGAGGCCTGTTGCGGGAAGGGGCTGGGGTGGGACTCTAAGCTCAGCTCTAAGGGACTTAGACTTGGGACTGTTGATACTCTCTGAAACTGAAGTCAGACACCCTCTCTTGGAAATAGTCACAGGCTGAATATAAATGCTCAAACCACCTGAAAACTGTGGTCTGTTACTGGAGCATACAGGGTTGGGAAGGTACCCTGGAGAAGGGCATGGTAACCCACTCCAGTATTCTTGCCTGGAGAGGAGTCTGATGGGCTACAGCCCATAGGGTTGCAAAGAGTTGGATAAGACTGAAGCGACTTAGCATGCATGCACGTCCTGTACCTGAACTGAAATTTACCCAGGAGTTCAACATCTACTCTTATATATCAGGACTCTCTTTTAAGTCATCCAACCATGGATGAACAAACTGGTATCAACGTAAGATAAAGCTATAGATTCCAATTTCCATGAGTTTCTAGGTTTCTGGTTTGGTGTAAAAATTTAAAGCAATTTTTGTTCTTACATACAGAAACTGTGAAAACAAAAAATTAGTATTTCCCCCCTTTTCTGAATTCATCTGACATGCCACTAATTGTAGACCAACCATTTTGGTGTGTGTCAACACAAATAGGCTTTTTAAAAATTAATCTAGAGATTATCTCATTTCAAACTTCATATTAGACAGTTCAGAAATAATCCTGATGTGGACAACTAGCCACGTAGGGTCATTATAAGACCTGGTTGAGCTGTTTCCAATATGATCATCAGTGTGGATATGGGGCCAATGAGCCTCATGATGAGAGGTCTCTGTGCAAGGAGGCCTGTTGCGGGAAGGGGCTGGGGTGGGACTCTAAGCTCAGCTCTAAGGGACTTAGACTTGGGACTGTTGATACTCTCTGAAACTGAAGTCAGACACCCTCTCTTGGAAATAGTCACAGGCTGAATATAAATGCTCAAACCACCTGAAAACTGTGGTCTGTTACTGGAGCATACTGCCTGTCACTCTTTGTGGAAGTGTTTTTTATGACCTTAATATTTATTTACTAAGTAAAAAGATCATATGTCCTCATTAGTTAATTGCATATCTTAACTACACCGTAGTTTGTGTTATCGGTAGCTGCTGAGAAAGGCTGGGGAGACAGACACAGAGGAATCACCCCGGACCCACCAGATCCTCAGTACTGATGGGCTCCCCTTTCTTGCTGGACGCCACCACCATTTTTCCCAGCCTCTCTCTCATGTCCTCTAGAGAACTGGTGAGGGCCAGGACAGCCATGATCTCACTGGCCACAGAGATATCAAACTGGGCCTGTTGGCAGGGAAAAGACAGTAAGGAAAGCTGTGTTAAACCCAGAAGCGTGGATTCTCTTTACATCCTAGGCTCAAACAAGTAACTTAAAAGGACAGAATAAAAGAACAGCACATGAAGAACTTAATGGAAACAAAGAATCCCCTAAGACCAAAAAAGTTTGTAATTAAATATTCCAAGACTTTGAATAGACAGTTTTTAGAAATAAAAGTCCTAGAAGGACCAACAATCCCTCTGGAGGCAGCTTGTGCTTATGTGATTATGGTTTCCTTAATATTCAGGGACTGACACGGAAGCTCTCACACTAAAGAGACGTATTGCAAGACGGCCACAAAAAAGAAGCAATTTTAATCAATTTGTGTGCAAGGATATTCACTGGGGGCTCGCCCCCTCTAGGAGAAAATCCTGGGGGAAAATACACAGGTGACACATGGGATTTACTGCAAAAGCTGTCAAGAGCGCTCGATGCCACACACCTACTCGCTCCCACTTTAAAAGGAAGAAGGCGGAACACCACCCGGCAGAATCAATCGATCGGAAAAGGACGGAGGAGAGCAGCAGCAAGGACCCAGTCCCCATGAACTCATCTACTTAGAAAGGAACAGTTACCGTCCGTGAGTGCCCCTTCTCCGTTGGCGCCTGTCCGATCGTGATCTTCCTCAGGAATCTGTCATTGGTGTCCAGCACTACAGGAGAAAGGGAAGACGCAGCAGAAAGAAACAGTAGACACAGCAAAAAGGAAAGGGGACCACAGAGTTAACGGAACTCGCAGAACTGTAAAGCAACAAACCTAACCTAATGACTATCTGATTTCGAATTTTATGGTAAAGCTAGAATATGGGTTCAAGTTTAGAAATGATGTTCACGTACTGTTATGTGCAGTAATCAAGGACAGGATTGTAGAGTGGCTGTATCTACGCTTTCTAGAGAATTCAAACAATTATTAATAACTAGAAATCTGGACTCTGTTTCAAAGCATATTCGAAATTCCACAGAAAACAGAGCAGGTCACTGTTTCGAAAGGCCAAGGTTTGTGCTGTTCCATGGGATGACTCACTGACTTTACACAATCCTGAGAACCACAAGGGCCATACACACAGGGCAAGGCCAAGGCCTTTTGAAGCAGGCTGGGTGACACCCCTGCTCTTTCCTTAGTATGTGTAGACGGAATCGTTTCCATTCTGATGACACAAAACCGATCCAATTGCATACCCTTGGAAAACATGGCTTAGATCAACCTACTAACTACTCTTAATCCCACTGCCTAGGTCTAACTATGGTGAACATTTTAATGTATTCCCAATTTTGTTTTTTGTATGACATGCCAAAAATAGCAACAAAACACAAAATGAACAACAGTGGCAAACCAGTTCATACTTTTAGGGTGGATCAGAGGAGAGGCATTTTTAAGGTACTTGATAACATGCTAACTTTTTTCCCATAATACCATATTTAAACACTAAAAGCAGTATCTTGTACAGCACTTGGAGACACACACACAACCCCATTTTGACAGTGAAGGATGTCATGAGTTGTTGGAGCTTATCCTTTTTTTTTTTTTAATAGTGTCAAGTTCCTTGTACCTAATTTCTATGTAGAAAACAGCCAATGGGTATGATCTATTTTTTCCCTTATCTATTTCTACCTTCTCAGAAAGCATGAAATTACATATAAAGCAAAGGAAAAGTGAAAGAGATACCAAATTTTCAAACTGGATCTTTATTCCTCACAAAGTATTATACATAGGGTTAAAGCTACTGAAACAAAGGAAGAGAAATATCAGTGTAGTTTTAGATGTTAAGAGAGTTACCTTAAAAATGCCATTAGCTAGCACAGTTATTGAGCCAATGACAATCAAAAAAACAGTCAATAAATTACTTGTTAGCTGCATTCTGTGACCTGGATAAAAATTCCTTCTCAGCAGTGATAGAGTTTGGATGGATGCACTGTTGGTACAAAATTAAAAACTAAGCCATGCTAGCTGATACAAAGAAAGGTAACATATGGCAGGGAAACCAGGCAACTCACTCATCAACTTGCTAAATGTTTAGACCTTCAAGGCTACCTACTTTGTTAAAAGAGCGTTTAACAAAATGAGGTAAAAATGAGTTGGCAAGCTCCAGAGCTACAAGAAAAATCAAGTCACTTATGCCAGACAAGAATTCTAAGAATAAAGGGCAACATGATTCAAGAAGTGATTAAACATTACTTTTCTACTTCATGACACTGAAACTTGCTGTATAAAATGAAACTTGCAAAAATGTTACTTCTGGTTTATACATGAACTTCCTTAAAACCATCCTCACACCAATGAACACTGAAGAGCCAGCAAAATGTCCAACTGACCACACAAAAGGAGGTTTGATTACAGCTCATAAGGAGAGACTGGTAGAGGTGGCCAGGAAAAGGAGTAAGTTGCCGTCTTGGTTAGCCCTTAACCATGAACACAAGAACACCCAACTCTGGACCTCCCATTTTACCACCTTTTATGGAGGGCACAGGGTGTACAGCATAACTGAACCAACGGGGCATACGCCCTGCTCTGGTACCTCTTTGCCAAGTTATAGTTTCTGGATCAATATCCAATCTTGCAAATCTGTTTATCTCTTCATCTGTCAGTGTGGCAGGGTCAGTCTTTTCAATGCCTAGTCTCTGAAGAGATAAAAAATTAAAACAAAAATAAGACAAAACAAACAAAGCAAATAAAATTTAAAAAAATATATTTTTATCCCTAGCTCCAGGTAGGGGCCCCTCTAGGAAATATAAACCATGTTAAATTCAGAAGGGCAAATTATGATCCCTTTAGCTAAGTCTTTATTAATACCACTCACACATGTACCAAGGCATTAGTAAAACATTTGTCCCTATTACTGAACACCAGAGGCATTTCCCTAAACCAAATCTTTATGTAAGCACAGTACCAAAACATGTCCTACTAATTCACCATATGCAAACATATTGAAAGGAAAAGCAGTGCAAAGCTTTTTTAATAAAACAACTGAGAAGCCCAAGTCAAATGCAAAATCAGAAATGGCCAAAACAAGTAACAATCAATAAAAATCATTGGAAATCACTTTTAAGGTTTTTTTTTAATAATATGCTAATCTTTTGAAATATATAAAAGGATAAATAGTCTTTTCAATGCAGAGGAAAAGAAAAGACATCGCTGTAGCACAGGACATGCTTTTGAAGTAGCCCTACTGTTTATTGCCTTCTTACTCTTTCAAAAGGCACAAGAAAGCTTTGTCTCTTCCTCCCCATGGAACTTGGAAATTTGTCTATTTACATTGTGTACTGTGGTCACATCCTGAAATGGAAAATTCCTTTGAAACATACTGTCCTTTTCTCATAACTCTTAGTAAGGCTGAGTGGCCCCAGCAAGCCCTACTCCTCCCATAGTTTCCTTCCTATGCCAACAGGCCTTTGTTTTCAAACCTCAGGTGTGTTTTCAGAGTTGGTGCTCACGGGCTTGTCAAATAGCCTCAAAAGCCTGGAACATGATATTGTTTACAGAGGTCAGCAAAACTCTCAGTCACTAAGTTGAGAATCTGCTGTTGATAATCCACTCTTATCTGTTTATTTGGTTGCACTGGGTCTTCGCTGTGGCATGCGGGTCTTTGATCTTCATTGTGGCATCTTTGGTTGCAGTATGAAAACTCTTGGTTGCAGCATGTAGGATCTAGTTCCCTGACCAGGCATCAAACCCAAGTCCCCTGCCTTGGGAGTATGGAGTCTTAGCCACTGGACCACCAGGGAAGTCCTAACAACCTACTCTTGACTAAGCTAGGGGGTTAGACTGAGATAACGAGGTTCAAGAGAGAAAGTTTGGGAACCAGGAAACAGGGGACCAATGTTCTAGTTCTAACCTGTCGAGGGGTTCTGTGGCCATGGACAAATCCCTCGTTTTCAAACCCTAGAGCTTTTTAAAGGATCATTTAAACACTGAGTCCAGCCCCTCCCTACACACTGACAGAAAGTTCCACCAACGAAGGTTAAGATCAGTTGCCTGCTCTTTCCACCATACTTGCAGAATGCAATTTTTTCACATAACAAGGTAGCAGCTGACTTACCTTCTGCACAGTATTTTTCAGGAGGTGTGAAAACAAGAGAAGCTAAGCAATATCAAACTGTGTAAAAGTCACTTTTTCTCATGTCTAGAGAATAATGCATATGCATAAATGTGACAGCACTATAAATTAAGTAGGGCAAAATGCAAACAATTACTGCATCTGGGCACAGGGGAGCTCGTGTACTATTCTTACAGCATCAAAATATAAGTTGCAAAAAAAAAAATCAGGTGAGTATAACTACTATTGATAACAAAGCAGCACATACCATTTACTGAATGCTTATATGTGCCAGGCAGTCTGACATTTATAGATGTTCAATATTTCTTTCATATGTAAAAGTAACACAGGAATATACTTTTGAGTTTTATTTTTTAAATTCCCTTGTGCTACCCGTTTATAGTCACACTGTTCCCTGACTCGTAACTGCTGGCACCCACTGACCTATTCTCCATCACTATAGCTTTGTCTTTTGAGAATTTCATATAAATAAATGCAAGTATACAGTATGCAACCATTTGAGACATTTTCTTCCACAAAACATAAGAGATTCATGAGATTCATTCAAGTTGTTGTGTCAGTTCATTCATTCATTCATGGTATGGATGTACCAGTTTGTTTATCCAGTCATTCACTGAAGGCCATTTGGGTTGTTTCTAGATTTTGCAGATTATTAATAGAGCTGCTAAAAAAAAATTCATGTTTTTATATGAATACACATAAAAGTTTGCATTTCTCTTGGGTAAATACCTAGAAGTAGAATTTCTGGGTCGCACAGTACAGTGTATGTTTAATAACTATCTATTTGCATTAGAGATTCAAATAAAATACAGAAGTCATAATCTTGCTAAGCTCCCAATGCTAGGATGAGCAAGTATTGAAACTCCAGAAGCTGCCAGGCTGGCATCCGGACTCCTACACCCATGCTGTAAAGGAAGTGTCATCCTTTTTCTTAGCTGAGGGCAGGCTGTCAGATTTCTGCTTTTTTCACTAAAAACTCACAGAAAAATGAGAAATAACCTCTGCCACCAATTTCCACTTGTATATCATGACCTTATGATTACTAAATGAAACTGTACCAAACAGGCTACTCTAAGGAGATCATCAATCACCTAATTTCACATAATAACAAAAAAGAACAAGGAAAAGGCTTACCCACAACCTCCGGATTTGGATATCAGAGAACTTTCTTACTCCATTTACTGATGGCACCAAACGATTAAAAAGAGCCTTAAAGAAAAGGAGCGCAGGAGTTTTTAAGTGAAAAGAACCCCATTGCCTTGCTACCTGCATCATCGGTACCCACTGGCCCAATATTAGTTCAAACCTTCTGCAAGCGTCTGTGAGGTCTGAGCAGCCTACCTTGTCTGTCTGGGTCTCTTCATGGAACATACGGGCATCGATGGCGGCGGCCACAAGGTTATTAGCTGCAGTGATGGCATGGATGTCACCGGTGAGGTGCAGATTAAACTACAATAGGGTGGAAGCCACATCAGTCTTAAAACTTCTTTGTACCTTTCCAACAGTCAATCTATCATGACCAAACCTATCCCTATGGTAAAGCCAGTGGGAAACTGATGGGAGCATAGCTAGTGGACAAACACCCAGCAGCCCTCGAGAACAAATGATTCTCTGTCCTCAAAAGGAACTGTGACCTTCCCTAAGAGACCTGGCTAGTAACCACAAATGCCACACCA
Organism: Madoqua kirkii; assembly: GCA_006408675.1. NCBI lineage: Eukaryota > Metazoa > Chordata > Mammalia > Artiodactyla > Bovidae > Madoqua > Madoqua kirkii. The sequence goes on from SJYC01143699.1 coordinate 44,885, forward strand.
CTGGGATCAACAGCCACGCTGGATTAGAAAGGACACACTCATGAGCTTTCAACAGTGAGCAAGGAGTACACTGGGGCTCCATTCCTGTATGCTGCTCCCACTTCTGTGGTTATTACTTTGAATTCACTCCATGTTGGTTTTCCCCTCTCTCGTGCCACATCTGATCGCTTGCTTAACGTTATTTCCACTGAAAGCCAGGCTTTGAAGTCCTTGTCATATCAAAAAGTAAGCTGTTTAGAAGTTTACAAATTAAGATGTTTTTCTTCTAAGTATGGCTTCTGCTGAGCAAATGCATCATTTGTCTACTAAGATCTCTGCGACAGACTTTGATTGCAAGAAGGAAAAACTATAATAAAAGACCTGATTCAGCCAAATCCTGGACTGCATTACCTCTTCCATAGGAATGACCTGAGAGTAGCCACCGCCTGCAGCGCCACCTAGAGGACAGGTCAAGGGTGAGGACTGATGTTAAGCACGCTTCTTCACAACTTGAAAATCAAATGAAAGCAAATCGGTTTTTGTAACTGCCTCGCATATTATTTATTTACTTTTATAAATATTTGGACAGATTTGAACAAATGCTTCTTAATTTTCTTTCAAGTATTATTTGTTTACTTTTTACAAGCATTTGGACAGATCTGAACAAGTGCTTCTTAATTTTCTTTACCGTATTATCTATTTACTTTTTACAAACATTTGGACAGATCTAACAAGCGCTTCTTAATTTTCTTTACCAGACTAAACCACTCGCTCTTGTTCATGCTGAATAGTCTCTCAACTGAAATGTGACTCTAACTGACAAAACTGACACATACATACCTACTCATTATCTTTAAAAACAGGTTCCCTGTGATTCCTAACATTTGTTAAAAAACCCAGCCGACGGTTACATAAAGACAAACCTGTTCAATTTCCTACCCTCATAACTGCTATTCTGGCATTTTAAAAAAAGGAATATTTAAAATACACACACCAACATAAACACAGAGACTGCAATTCTTCCTAAATAGGACACATATGGTGGAAAACAGCTTAAGTGCTAGATTTTTGCTGGCCCATACTGGGTTCAATAAATAGGAAAAGGCTCATTCTGAGCTAAAAGGGAGTTGTTAAGACAAGCTCAAAAGCAGAACTAAGTCAACAGACTTAGAGCTAAACAACAAGCTGAAGAAGGGCAAAGGTGTACCCATATCAACATTTGTAGTAATCATGAGAGTAAGGAGAATAGATGATACCCTATCACCAAGCAAATGATGACGCTAACTCTGAGCTAACCCATTATAATTAATAAAAATATAATTTTAATTTTAATTACAAGAACATGTTTGGAGTATTGCTGCTACCAAACACTGAAAGTGAAATACGGTTACTGCTGGCGTTTCATCTCATCAGAAGAAACGCTGTGTTGATGGTATTATCTTAGAGCTTGAGACGGACGTGGTACTCTCCCTGGTACTCGATGATAGTGCCTTGACCAATCTCCTCTGAATTCCAGCTGTTACTGTTGTAAGTGGTGATAAAACGATCTTAGAACAGGCATAAACTGCTTAGCAAAAAACCTGGCATGAAGCCTAATATGCCCAAAAACATAGGCTTCTCTTATTCTCTCAGCATGAAACATCTGTAGGGTTTGTCTTTGTCTCCAGAAAAGTCAGCATGGTGATCAGCAGTTGTGACTGGGTGCTCAGTTGCGTCCGACTCTTTGCAGCCCCATGGACATGAGCTAGCCAGACTTCTCTGTCCATGGAATTATTCAGGCAAGAATGGGTTGTCATTTCCTTCTCCAGGGGATCTTGCTGACCCAGGGATTGAACCCGCATCTCCTGCGTCCCTAAATTGGCAGGTGGATTCTTTACCATTAGTGCCACCTGGGAAACCCCTGGGAAGCAGTTATGATTACCTTTACTTGTTACTATGACAATCGACTATCAGCCATATAACAGCACTCCGGGCTATGTATCACTCAATCCAGGAATCCCTGTGCAGTGTCAGACAGTGATAGTAGGAATTGGGGTGAAATGACGAAAGCTTTCAGCACAAGTACCATGATGGGGGTGTATGAAGCTCCATCTAGTGTCTAAATGAGTTGGAGACCACCTCCCCCTCAGATGTTCCTGGGCCAGGTGGGCCAGAGGACTAAAGGAGAGGCGGGTGCCCTCTGGCCACCCACGTCCGGCCCCACTTATACATTTTATTCTTCCTCCAACTGAAAATAAATAATGTTTTAAAAATACCTTTTATTCCAAAGGTGGGCCCCTGAGAAGGCTGTCGCACACACGCAAAGACATTCTGATGGAGATGGGCGCCGAGGGCCTGCACCAGCCCAATCGTGGTTGTGCTTTTCCCCTCTCCCAGAGGTGTTGGAGTGATCCTTCAAGATGAAAGCAACAAAGGAAAATTAAATTTATATAAATTAAATTCATGTGTATCGGTAGGTGAGATCTAACAGATCCTAGAGAATGACTCTCAGTCTGAATAATCAGAAAGATGAAAGACACAAAAGGGATCTTTTCCAAGAATCTTAGTTGTAACTTCCTCCCAGTTTAAAAAAAAAAACAAACCTGCATTTTAGCTCTTCTGACTGTGAGGGGCAAATATACTTTACCTTGCAAGAGACACTGCTATAAGCTTACATAATTTCTCAATTTTAGTCTCAAAAACTAGTTTTTAACTCAGTAAAACGAAAATACAGATGAATGCTCAACAGATCTACAGAATTAATGATTTGGGGCTAAAAAGAAAGGCACTTTCATCTGAAGATCAGGTTTTAAGATTCAAGCGTCTTCCACCTACTAGCTGAATGACTTTCACAAATTTTCTCATCTCTGCAGGGTTATAATCTACTCTTACCTACAAGGTAAGATCAAATCAGTAAAGACATATGAAAATGCCCAAACCAAATTGAAAAAACCTCCACAAATACATGCTAAGTGCAAGTGCAACCTCTGGTAATAATAATCAGTATTAAGATTCAATTGGCAAATGGACAAAAGTCATACCCAGTTACCACCACATATTTCCCATCAGGCTGGTGCTTCAGCCGTTCCAGCGCTGAGAGCCGAACTTTCGCCTTGGTTTCACCGTACAATTCTACCTCTTCAGTGCGCAGACCAATTTCTCGAGCCAGGTTACCAATGGGCTTCGGCTTGTAAGACCGTGATATATCAATGTCACTTAGAAGAAATACAGAAAATACAAATCAACCTTTATTAATCCCATGGTAGTAATGACTCACTCCAACCCTCTTCAGAAGAGGCAAACACTTAACCATCAGTTAAAAACCTAACAATCCACGGAGTTTTAAAACAGTAATTTTTGGTTTTTTAAACAGTAAAATATTTTACCTTGGCACAGGTGTCTTCAGGTTAAGTTTGTTATACTCAATGATCCACTTTCCTGGCTTAAAGTTCTCCAGGAAACGCTTTGCACTCTCTACTGTGCTCTAAACAAAATGACACAGAGGGAACAGAGAAGAGGTGATGATTTTTTAACCTCCACCTCAATTCTTAATTCTGGTCACTCAAGTTCAATCACAAAACGAACAGCTTCATGATCCAATTATTAACACGCTTCAGTTGTAGGCCAGAGTCTACGAGCACCCAGGACACCCTGGGCTGTGGGCCTCGCCCCCATCAGCTGGTGTGTGTTACGAAGGGCAATCAGCCAAAACAGACCGAGCAAAGCCAGGGTGTTCATACAGCTTTTTCCCCCCTGAAGTTATCACATTCCAGAGGAAATCAGAATCGTGCTACCCCTGATTCCCTTTATTAATACGACTGATTCTACTTCTTTGGTCTTTCATTTCCTTTTTTTCTTCAAAATAGTCACATCCTTACTCAGATTTTGAGTAGGTGCTATGACATTTCTACTTGAAAGAAAGGCACTCCCTAGAATTCTATCAGTTCTGCGCAACTATTTAGAAACTTGCACCCACACGCACCTGCATTAGCATCGCCACAGTCATGGGCCCGACGCCGCCAGGAACAGGGGTGATGAAGCTTGCCCTCTCCTTGGCTTCCTTGTACGCTACATCACCTACAATTTTCTTCCCGCTTGGTTTTGTATCATCTGGTCAAGGAGGTTTAAAAAAAAAATCAAAGGCCAGCCTCAGAATCGCAATCCTGGTGTTTATTTCTAAGTTATGTGATCAATTATTATTACAATAGCTTGTTCCAAAAACTCAGTCGAGTTTAGGGGGTGCTGTCCCATCTGGGTCAAGTGCCTACTTTACTTTTAAAAAGCTGTGGCGTAAAAGGTATTTGCTATTTCCTAGGGAGAGACTTACTCTACCTGCAAAATTCCCCAAGATGCTTAAGTGGTTTTTCAGAACCAGGAGAATCCTTTTGTCATCTGTCAGGTGGCAAATAAGATACCAACTGTTTTGTATTCTTACAGCCAACCACCCAGTATATAATAAGCACCTTTTAAAATGTTAATTTGCCAAGGCCTTCAAAGGAATTTTTTGGGTGCACAAAGCTCCAACTATATCACAGCTGCTAGATACGGTTTCTACAGCAACTGTCAGCATTTGGTAAGCTCCAGGCATGAGCTGGAGGAACAATTCAACATCCACTTCCAAAGACGAGCAGCTACTTAAATGTATGCAGAAGGCAAAGAATATAATTACACTCCCCTTAAAAGGATACAAGAACAACTACGAATCTCAGCAGCAAAGAATAGCTATTCAAGAGAACAAAAATCCCACAATGCATCACTGCTCACACAAGAAGCACATCCTACACTTGGCTTTGCACTTCTGGGAGGGGCTGGGGACAGGGCTAGACCTTGAGGCTCTAAGGCTTCCAGGCAGGACCTGGTAGGATCTTAGCCATCTCATCTTTTTGAACAGAACACCAAAAATAAGAAAGAAAGCCTTGCTGCTGCTGCTAAGATGCTTCAGTTGTGTCTGACTCTGTGCGACCCCATAGACAGCAGCCCACCAGGCTCCCCGATCCCTGGGATTCTCCAGGCAAGAATACTGGAGTGGGTTGCCATTTCCTTCTCCAATGCATGAAAGTGAAAAGTGAAAGTGAAGTCGCTCAGTCGTGTCCGACTCCTAGCGACCCCATGGACTGTAGCCTACCAGGCTCCTCCGTCCATGGGATTTTCCAGGCAAGAGGACTGGAGTGGGGCGCCATTGCTTAGGTTTAGCCAAAAACCCAGAATTAAGTGATCTCAGCTCTAGGATCAGCTCTTCTACTGACCTCGAGTCCTCAGCCCCTATGGGCTCCTTACTCATGAAAAGTCCAAAGGGGCAAAGAAGGATGAACACTACCTATTTCAGAGGCTTGTGAAGACTCAAGAGAGAAACTGTGTCTCTTGAAACTGAAAAGAAAAAAAAAAACACAACATTCTCCAAACCTAAGGGTTTCTCTTCCCATTCTAGAAGTGGTGGCTGGTTTAGTCACTCAGTCATGTATGACTCTTGTGACCCCATGGTCTGTAGCCCACCAGGCTCCTCTGTCCATGGGATTCTCCAGGCAAAAATACTGGAATGGGTTGCCATTTCCTTCCCCATCCATTCTAGATACATATTTTCTATACATACTCTAAGGAGGCAGAGGACAGAAATCCTTGCGATGGTTTCAGGTTTCTAGATTATAAGGCAACAAATTATGGCAACAGGAGAACATTTCCTACCCTAACCACAAAGGTCATTTCAAGATGCCAAGGAAATATAATTCAGTGCTGCCTTTTGTATAGGTTTCAACTTTCTAACACCGAAGTCAGCTAAAAATACCCCTACACCTCCTTCTACCTATGAATGTTAGTCCCTTTCTTCCTGTGTTTCTCCATACAAACAGGAAATGTATCAAGGACTGAACAATTTAATGCTGAACTGGGTGAGCTCAGCTCTTCTCCTTCTTCAAACACTATCAGGGCTGGCTTGAGTGCCCTCTGATATATGCATGGGCTTCCCTAGTGGCTCAGATGGTAAAGAATCTGCCTGCAATGCAGGACACCAGGGTTCTATCCCTGGGTCAAGAAGATGGACAGGGTTTCATGGAGGGTGTAATGTGGTCAGTGGAAAAGTGACCACGTCTCTATCTAAGCATATGGCTTCAGTAACCAACACACACTTTGGTTACTTATCCCAGCCCCTGAATTTCTGTTTCATCAGGAACTATTAGCACAAAACTACTTAAGATCAGCTGAGGGAATTCTCTGGAGGTCCGGGGGTTAGTACTCTTGTGCTTCCACTGGAGGGGCACAGGTTCAGTCCCTGGTTGGGGAACTAAGATCCCATAAGCCTGACAGAATGGCAAAAAAAAAAAAAAAAAAAAAAAAACC
>SJYC01143700.1:0-20586 GCA_006408675.1 Madoqua kirkii
AAAAAAAAAAAAAAGACCCAGCTGAACCTTAAGTCCTTCGTGTGTAATTTGGGGATCCTAGTAACAAGGTTTAGCATAGAACCACTACACTAAATAGACTGAGACTGGATGGGGGGAAGTGAGGAATCTGTTCCCACTTTTATAACCCTGCCAAATAAAGCACTATTAATCCAGCCCTTCTTAAACGGTCTTTAGTAAGCCAAGCAGAAAGAACACTTTCACATGTTTCTCTGGCCAACACTTTCTCCTCTGCACTTGAATCTTAAAAAAAAAAAAAAATTCTGTAAAAAAACACCACCACAACAACAAAAAACCACATACCTTAATTCATCCTGAATTTGGAAAATGACTTAAGACATTATCCCTGAATGGACCATGCAAATGATTTAAACAATCAAAATATGAGCCAAGAAGTGGCCTAGCTGTGGAACATGGTGCTTTAAGAATGAACATTTGCAAATGTGGTCACTTTTCCACTGATCACATTACACCCTCCATGAAACCTTGTCCATCTTCTCAACCCAGGGGTAGAACCCTGGTGTCCTGCATTGCAGGCAGATTCTTTACCATCTGAGCCGCTAGGGAAGCCCATGCATATATCAAGTCTTTAGGTCCCCCTGCTCATCCATGGATTGGTAACAGCAATCCTGCCCTCCTTGGGGAACAGTAACAATCAGGCTTGTTGATGTTTATTTACCTAAATGCCCAGGACCAGAAAAAAGTACACCTGACCAGGAGGAAAGATACTGCTTTGACTATTCATATTTCACCTTCTATGTGAGGAATAAATGTGAACAGGAGGTAAGTTTCATGTGTTAAGTCAGCATTTCAAACTGTGAGACTCAAGAACCCTACCCAGGTTTTTCTTCTTTCATCATCTCTCAAATTCAGTCCAAAACAGAAAAAAGCCAACAGCAGAACTATATTACAGAAGATGCAAGGTTTTAAACACAATGAGCCTGAATGTCACACTGCAAGTACTGAAAGTGAGGAGTTATAGGAGAGCAATTTCTTTACCACCCGCCAGATAATTACACTACAAGACAATGAGTGATCAATTGTGAGCTACTGTCTTAAAATCATGGTACCGAGAGTGGGAGGGAGGTTAAAAACGGAAGGCTTGACAGTGACTAATGTTCCTGGCAGCTTAGTGTCAATATTTCAAACTTGAGCTGGGAAGGGAGAAAAAAAGAATATTCTTGCTATAACTCTCTTCAACAATCCAACAGATGAGGGCCTGCTGTCAGCAAGCCCGAGCTGGACATGACATCGCAGAAACCACTGCCCCGAGGCACCCACGGGCGGACGAGTGGAGAAAAAGTAAGAGACACATACGATGAGAGAAACATCAAGTTCTGTGGGACGGGAGGGACAAGAAAGGCACTTTCAAAGGAGAGATCCTCTTTTGATGAAGGGAAATAAGACAAGGTTTGGAAGGAAGAACAGACATTTCAGACAGAGAAGGGGTGGGCAGGAAGTTGCTGAAAATGAAGATGACAGATGAGTTTTATTCAACTGTGTAGCCCAAGGCCCGGAGTGGTGCCCAATGCACAGAAATGATCGTGGATTAAAAACTGTTCCTTTTTTAAACTCACAAAGTATGTACACAAGTATCACTAAACTGTCCTTTCAGCTTTTATGTTTGAAAACTTCATCAGAGAACAGCCTGTCCCACTAAAGACAGAGGAGCTGCAAAGGAAAACAGGCATGTGTGGGGGTGGGCAGGGGGAGCGGGCGGGGCCCATGGTCCACTTTACAATAGTTAAGACAGGTGTTCACAAAGTGCATGTGAGAGTAAAAGGCTGCAGAGGTGACCGAAACTAGTGTGGGGCTGAGGAGTCTGACAGGTGACATGGGAGAAAGAGGCTTACAAGTCCACGTCAAGCCCCTGAAACCTGGCAAGAGCACGCAGATGGACCTGAGTGGGAGGCAGCTGGCGGTAGGGACGCCAGGGAGACCTTTATGGCAGCGCATCTGGTGGAGAGGGGGACACTCAGTGGTGACATTGAGACCACAGAAGGGGAAAAGAAATCGTAATATTTAAAAATGGATCCATATGTGTAATGATTGGGAGGGAAACTGGAAGGTTTCAAGCCTGTGGGAACGAAGAATGGTGATGATATTACTAACCAAACAGGGCCATGAGGAGTAATTTAGGGATGCGGATTCAAGGACAGTTACAGACATGACTATAAAGTTAGCGTTATCCTTGGTCTAGAAAAGCTGCAGGTGAAACACCTCTGCAAAGCCCTAACTGGAGGTCTCTCGGCACTATGTATCCCTCTCCTGAGTTTTAGAGCAGTTTGTAAAGATCACACTACACTTTAACTGTCCTTTGCTAAAATCCACTCGAGGTGAGGCTTCCCTGGTGGCTCCAGTCTATACAGAATCCATCTGCAATGCAGGAGACCTGGGTTTGATCTCTGGGTCAGTAAGATCGCCTGGAGAAAGAAATGGTAACCACTCCACTATTCTTGCCTGGGAAATCCTATGGACAAAGGAGCCTGGTGTACTAGTCCATGGGGTTGCAGGAGTTAGACACGACTAAATGACTAAACACCACCCCATCTTTAGGTCATCTTGGGACGCACGGCACAGTGGCTAAAACCACAGCTTCTTCCTGTCAAGGGGCGACCATGCCGTCTACTAACTTCACACACCCAAGGGCAGGCTAATTGCTCTGAACCTTAACACTTCAAGCCTAAAAGGGGACAAAAGGTTCTTGCTTAGGCTTCACGTTCTTCTTCCCAGCCTGCCTCCAGAAACCACCTTCTTCCCTGCAACACTCACCTGTGACGTAATTGATTCCACAGTCGATGACTATCGCCCCAGGTTTGATCCACTCCCCCTTCACCATTTCAGGTTGACCAGTTGCAACCACCAGGATGTCACCTTTACTTATCTAGGAAAAGATGGTTCTGACTTCAGAAACTTTACAGTGACACATTAAAAAAAAAAATGTAGAAGCGGAAAGGACACCCCTAAGTTTTACACGACTTTATTCATCATCTGCTATTTTATGCAGGCCGCACAAAGTCTCTGACAGCTCTTTATATACTGTGTTCATTCCTACACATGTCAAAACCTCCCCTTTCACTACATATTTTACTGAATGGGGAACCTGATGAGAGCCTGCAAGGCAGGGAGGCGTATAGGCTTAGAGTCACAGGCCTGAAACAACGTTCCTGAATTCCATGCCTCTTCCCCAGGATATGGGAACTACCACCTTTCACAGAGCATTGCTTGGGGAGGATTAAAGAGATGCGGGGCCTCTCCTGGTCTCTCCCCACGTTTATGAGACTGTACGTCAATGGGAGGATTAAAGAGATGCGGGGCCTCTCCTGGTCTCTCCCCACATTTACGAGACTGCACTGTCAATGGGATGTGTCTGTATGAGAATTCCTGAGCCCAAGGTGTCAAGAACAAGCTGTGACTGAGGTCACAAGACCATCATCCACATCCTCCTCTAGACACTTCCACCTCTGAGGCCACCCCGTCACATATCTGGGATCTGGCAGCCAGGGGTCAGTCTTAGTTCCTATACTGCTAACCCCTATCTACTAGGGGATGGACTGGTGGAGAATATAGTCAGAACAAAATCTGTATAAATTGGGCAAGTTTTAAACCTGAATTTGTTTCTTCATCTTGCAAAATAGACAAGAATCATACAATTGTTAGAGGGGTTAAATGAGATAATGAGGTAAAATCCATGACAATTTTTGGCTCTGAAATGTTAGCTATTCCTATTACGCAAGAACCCCCACCACACATGGGAGCGTGCATACAAATGTGAGCACGCGTGCATGCATGCACACATACATACACACCCCTTGCACTCCATTCTGGATCCCTTACCTCCTCGTTCAGATTGGCAGTCTTGGAGTGGCAGGTGGTCACTGTGGCATGGTTCCATAGAAGCAAGTCATGCATTGGGGCACCAACGATTTTACTGCGCCCGACCACTACAGCGTGCCTCCCACCAATTTGCACCCCTGAAAGACAGGCCAGCGAGCATCAGAGAAATGGGGAAGCTGCCCTCCTCTGCAAGCCACCTAAATGGGAACATTCAGAACAAGTGCACAAAAACAGGTTCTGAGCATCAAAAACAAATCTTCCTAAAACCATCCCTTCTTTGTCAACTCAGGGTTTCAGCTACAAAATTGGGACTTGTCCACGTGGCCTTCTTGCAAGTGGGCTTTTTTGAGCAGAGCTTAAGCCAAGATCCATTTACTGAGTCATAGCAGAGGGGGAAGAAAACCTGCACTCAAAGCAGAAAGCAGCCCTGACACACAACTTAACAGCCACACGGAAGCAGAGAGCAGGTCACATTACCCGGGAAAAGGTTACAAGAAAGAGGGTGCATGTTAATGGAGTGGAGGAGAGAAGTGAGGGAAGTTAGATTAGTATCAGTAATTCTTTAGTTCCTCATCCAAATTTCTCTTTTGGCTTAGGGCCTGAGCCACAGGGTTATTTGCAGGGAAGTGATAAAGGGGAACCTAACTGTAATATAAAGCTTTCTTTTTGTTTACCGAGCTCCCAGTCTTCTGGCACTGTCCCAACATCCCTCAGGACCAACATAGTCTCCACAGTAGAGATGATGTGGGTGAGGACCCAAGTGTAGACGAATGACTTATTCATCCCCTGGCCAACAAGACCCGCCCCATCACTCTTAGGCATAAGGATGGAACAGGCTGGAGCTGCTCCAGGAGACCAAGTAGAGCTGAGAAGGAGCTGCCACGCAAAGGGGAGCAGAGATGAGGTCTCTGCTGAGTCCCTACACTCAGTCCCACTGAAGCCAACTCAAGGCAGTTTGTGTCCAAATTATGCTTCTTGTGTAACATTAACTCTATCCAAAAATAGGGAAGTTTCTATATAACGCTAACATCATGAACATCTAGAAGAAAAGCCCTCAAATTGTGAAGTGTTTATAAGGTACCTTTCTATACTTTTTAGGGTTCAGCAAAGGACTTGAAGCTGCATTAGGGCGAATGGTTGCTTCAATATCAACAAGAGGGAATATCCCTGGTGATCCAGTGGCTAAGACTCCTTATTCCCATGCATGGGGATCTGGGTTCAATCCCTTGGTCAGGAACTAGATCCTACATGCTAAAACTAAAGATCCTACAGGTTGCAACTAAAACCCAGTGCAGCTTAAATAGATAAAAATTAATTAATTAAAACCAACAAGAGGAGGTGGAGGCCCTACAGCTGATGCAGCCTAAGGGACTGGTTTCCACTGAGTTGTAATACACTGTAGGCTAAACAAGCCAGAGAGGATAAATTTAGTTGTAGGACTGATCAGCAATAGCTGTCCCAAGGGTTATACCTTGACCTTTCCTTGCCAGCCACAGAAAATTTTCACTTACGTTACCCAACACTTTCCACTTGAAGTTTCTGATCCACTTCCTCTAAGAAGGGCACACTTCCTTGTAAAAAAAATAACCTTTGCTAAAAAGTATTCACGATGAAATTAAAATACCAACATGGTGACTAGGTAATGGGGAGTTGGTTATTCAAGAGATCCATTTGCTAGAACTAAAATGGTTCGGTGGCCCATTTTGGGGTGGGGACTTTTCACCCTACAGACAATATGAATGTGTATAACCGAATCGGTTATTTTTCCACACAAAATAATCTGCTTTGAAATAACTCAATAACTCTGAGTTCAAATCTTGGCTCTGCTGCCTCTTGGACAAACAATTCGATCACTCTGAGAATGTCTTCTCAGCTATTAAACAGTAAGAGTACCTACTTCATAGGGCTGTTGAGAACACTGAGAATTTAGGTCAAGAAGCCCCTAGCATACAGGTCCTTGTGCCAATCAAGCCCGCCTCTTTAGGGCCCACAGTGTATCTCTCCTAAACCTCCAAACGTATAGACCACGTTCCCCCAAAGGGTGCTTTGTTTCTGTTTTTACCTGTCTCCTTGATGAGTTCCAAGCATCCTTTGGGTGTACAAGGGATGAAACAGTTACTAAGGTCCCCTCTAGCAAGTTTTCCAGCATTGACGCTATTCAATCTAAAACAAGGAAAGTGACAGGTATTTTTACTCTTTAGAAACAAAATGACATGTTCTTCAAATAGGAATATATTTTAATCGGAATCAAGCAGCGTGGTGTAGAAAGCCAAGCCACACTCACCCGTCCACATCTTTCTCGGGGTCAATAGCATTGACCAGTGTTTCAGTGTTAATCGGAGTCTCTGAATCTAAAGGTAGCTGTACGATGAACCCATGCACAGTGAGGTCTTCGTTCAAGGATGTGATGCACTTTAACACCTAAAAATCACACCACATACCAGTTTATATACCATGGAGAAATCAAGAGGGTAGAGAAACACTTCCCAAGTCAAAAGCCTGGTGACCTCATCCCTGCCCCCCTCCACACACCGAGAGTTTAACTGTAGTTTTCTTGCCTTGCATCCTAGAGCAACTCTACTTTAACACAGAATGTTATCTTCCGGCGTCTGGTAAGAAATCCATCAAATAAAAGAGCTAAGAACTTTAAAATCTATTGCTACACAGTAAAATTCATCTAAACCAAGACTTTTGTGATGATAGAAACGCTCTATAATCTGTACCTTACAATATGGCTTCTCAAGTATTTGAAACGTGGCTAGTTCAACCGAGGAGTGGGAGTTCAAATTTTATTTCATTTTAGTGAAATGAGCACATGGGTCAGTGGCTGCCCTGCTGGACTGTGTGGATGTAGAACATATCCATGACCTCAGAAAGTCCTTTTACCCTCCTGCCACATCACAGCCAATCCCCCACCTATCGGCAACCACAGTTGCGACTCGACTCACCCAAGATTTGTTCTGTCTATTCTTGAACAGCATGTAAATGAAATATACGTTTTCATTTTTAAAGTACACAAAATGACAGGCCAGGAATCAGTTTTTAATGAACATTGCAAGTGATTTGGAAGCAAAATACGGGCAATCACACTGCAAGTACCCAACAGTCACAGCTGGCACTGTCCCATTTACTGATTTTCAAAGATTTTCTGGAGGCTCAGTCTGCAGAGAAAGAATTATCTGGAGGTCTCTTGTGTGCTGACTGTATCAGCCCCTAAAGCTCTGAAACTAAAACCAGTGAGAAAAGCACTTCAGCTGCCCTCTTAATAGCTGACTCCTAACTGCTCACCTCAGATTCCGTGGCCGTTCGGGGTAACTTAATGTGCGTGGCTTTGATCCCGATCTGCAAGAACGAACATTTATAACGGGTACATGGCAAAAGGACTTGAGACACGGGCCTGCTTCCTCTGCAGATATGACTAAACCAAAGCAAGAGAGGCAGGCATCATTCCACCCTCACACATCCCGAAGAATGAGTCTCCTGCTTTGACACCCCCATCCTTCCCTTGTTAACTGTCGCCACCGAACTGAGGCACGTTTATGTTCTCTACGCCTGCTCTTTAGAATCAGATCACTGACTCGAAGACACTGCAGGGCCAACTACAGGCCGAAGCTCTGTCACCCATTTCTAACTTGCAAAATAGATAAATTGAAGTCTGCCATGGGTGATGAAAGTTTTTGTGGGAGGAGTGCCAGGGGTGACAGACAGGACCCAGAGTAGAGGAGGGGTGGGTGGTGAGGTGGGGAGTTGGCACCATTTTTCTGGGCTTTACCTCCTCAGCAGCCTTCAACTTCACATTTATATAAAGATTAGAGTCATCTCTGTTGCCAACCTGGAATAACAAGACATGCAAATCGGATGATTAGGGAAAGGCAAACTGTGTGGCAACGCTTCTAAAATTTCAGTTTTGATAAAAGCAATGTTTAATTATGAGACTCCTGCTCCTGAGAACTTTTACAGGAGAATAAGGAGGATGCCGGGACAGCATGGAGACGCGGACACAGCAGGCTAAGCACGCCTGACCCCCAACGAAAAGACACTTCAGCACCCGCTCTGGGAACTAAGTGAGGGAGCAGTGGCCTGCCTAAACCACAGGGAATCGCTGCTTCTCAGGGCAGGGGGCCCGGAGGAACTGGCAACATGCAAGCACGCACACACCGTAGCTCTGCTAAGACATCTGCGCCCTCTCCCCACCTCTGGGGGCAGGGCAAAGCTCTCAGGCTCAGCCACTGTGAGGAGGAATCAGTGAGGGTGAACCGAACTATTCCCAGCTGACATACAACACTCGCCTACGCCAGGCAAAGGGCAGTCTGCTGCCCTCAAGACAAAGAGGAAAGAGTATGCAGAAGCCAACTTCTCCGACCCACCATGCTAGGTCTCAACACGGTCCCTGTTCCTTTAATCACGGATACACATAGGTTTTCACTGTAATCACTTACCTAAAAAATTTCCTTTACAAATATTTCCCCATGTATCAGTGCTGACATTTGCTCTTTTCAATGATGAAATGTCCTCTCGGGGTGACTGATCACAACAAGTTTGGTTTCTCCCCAAACTGCAGAGGGAAAAACTGTAGGTCCCTTGACATCAGAGACAAGTGATATGTGGCTGCTTTACACAGGACAACTCTGGAGAAAGCAGCTGGCCCTAGGAACAGAGCAGCTCCAGGCTCAGTCACCTGATGCTGTTCCTGGAGGCTCTCCTTAGGTTCACGGAACACGGGTTCACGGAACACAGCCTCTCTTAGCTGCAGGTGTCTTTCTAGAGAAGGCTCAGTTTTGCCAGTGCTAAGCTGAATTTCAAGATAGCCAGAGGAGTCCAGTGAGGGGTATTTGGTTTTCTGCACCTAAATGCATTAGCTGCTACTGGGAGGATTTCCCTAGGATTTTAGGGAAATTCAGGGATTTTAAGCTCATCTTTCCTGTCCTTTTCACATGTATGACCTTTGCCCCTATCATCCAACCTTCAGTGATTTGGTTACCAGATTTAATACCTTCCAGGATTTTTAGGTCAAATAAGAAAGGTTAAGTGCATTTTGTTTTTACTTATATTGTAAACAAAGAGTGTCTCCTGCCATTCCAGTTCTGTAAGGGTCACGTCATTAGCCACCAGAGTCACTGACCCGCAAGTCCCCCTGCAAGGAATGCAGGTTGCAGTATTCCGTGCTTTGGATACGTGGGCGCCTGAGACAGCTCAAATGTGTGTCTCAGGAAGAAATGTCACTGACCCCGGATTCACGCATCTTCTCACACACAGAAAAGCACTAAGATCACTGAGCTATCTGAGCCTGGCACCCGCAGTTAACCTTTCACTGAGATCCTGACTGCCTGTATCCCCAGTTCACATTCACAGAGGTATACTGGCGCCTCCCCCGACCTCTTTGGGACAGTT
This sequence comes from Madoqua kirkii, assembly GCA_006408675.1. Lineage (NCBI taxonomy): Eukaryota > Metazoa > Chordata > Mammalia > Artiodactyla > Bovidae > Madoqua > Madoqua kirkii. The sequence continues at coordinate 9,247 of SJYC01143700.1, forward strand.
TCTCTGAGCAACTGGAGAGACTACTGCTGTCTCCTGGGGTACAGCCCTCAGTTAGACACTGAATAAACAACTCACAGCTCTTAGGTTGTATGCTTTTTAAGTAGATCATACTCATAACTACAATTAGTTATTTCGACTTAACTCTGAGATTAAATGGTTTTTATCACTTCCTGCTGTCTTTTTTAAAAAGAAATTATAACTGTTCTATATTTTATCTTCATCTCTGATGTAGCTGAGATACAACTTTGTAAGTCACTTTTCCTGGAAAGGTGTGGGCAATTCTCCCAAGTCCGTTGTGTACCTGAAAATCTCTCTCTGCCGTCTCTGCACTTGAAGGACAAATTTGGCCAAGTCTAGAGTCACGATGTTTTCCTTCAAGGTTGCTGTCTTTGGCATTTAGTATTATAAAAGTCTAAAGTCTTTTTGTTGTTGCTATTTCTGTCTGGATGTTTCTGTAGGAATTTTTCTAAAACTCCAAAATGACCACTAGTTTTTAAAAAAAGCTTAAGAGTTATGAGCATACATCAAAGTCTGATTGTAATCCTAAGGCAAAGGAAAACACCTCTTAGGATCCAGTTGAAACACTCAGTATAGGCATCTAATTGGGAAAAAGGTTACACAATCATTCTCAAACTGGACGCAAAAGGAATGTTTAGTTGAAGAACAGTAGATTTCTTGACTGACAGTCAAGTGGGTGGTTGGCAGACTGGTTTCCCAGAACGAATCTTAATCTCATTATAGTTTATAAAAAAAAAAAATCACTTAAGCATTTTATCAGAAAACCAATTTCTTCTTTGAAGGAGGTCAATTACATCATCCAAAAAAGGTCCTATTGAGACAGAAGGGAAGGGGGCAGGGCACAACGGTTAAAAGAACGACACAACCGTTAAAGAACAGGATACCACAAAAATCAGTTAGAATCCATTAGGTACAGGATGGCAGTAGAGCCATCTACTTCCAGTAGAGCCTGATTATATGCTCACTGTAATACATTAGCAAGCTAAATTACATACTCACAGTTCACCATGACAGTTCCCAAGATGTCCATAGAAGGCCAAAACGTGGGCAGTGGCCCAATTCCTGGAAATCCTTGCCACTTCTCCAAAGTAACTGGAATAATCTTCCTACTTCCTAGCCTAGGAAATTACCCAGCCCTGAGCGATGAACAATTGATGCTTCGAATTGTGGTGTTGGGGAAGATTCTTGAAAGTCCCTTGGACAGTAAGGAGATCAAATCAGTCAATTCTAAACAAAATCAACCTTGAATATTCATTGGAAGAACTGATGCTGAAGTTGCAGCTCTAATACTTTGGCCGCCTGATGCAGAATTGACTAACTGGAAAAGACCCTGATGGTGGGAAAGATTGAAGGCAGGAGGAGAAGAGGATGACAGAGGATGAGATGGATGGATGGCATTAACGACTCAATGGACATGAGTTTGAGCAAACTCCAGGAGATGGTGAAGGACAGGGAAGCCTGGCGTGCTGCAGTCCATGGGGCTGCAAAGAGTCAGACACAACTGAGCAAATGAACAAATCAAATCAAATCATAACAACTACAACAACAGCATATGAACTGAGAACTTCCAGATGTACAGCTGGATTTAAAAAAGGCAAAGGAACCAGAGATCAAGTATCTGCTGGGTCATATAAAAAGCAAGAGAATTCCAAAAAACATCTGTTTCTGCTTCATTGACTATGCTAAAGCCTTTGATTGTGTGGATCACAACAAACCGTTGAAAATTCTTAAAGAGATGGGAATACCAAACCATCCTACCTGCCTCCTGAGAAACTTGTATGCAGGTCAAGAAACAACAGTAGAACCAGACATGGAACAAAGGATTGGTTCAAAATTGGGAAAGGAATACATCAAGGCTGTATATTGTCACCCTGCTTATTTGACTTATATGTAGAGTTTATCATGAGAAATGCCAGGCTGGATGAGCATAAGCTGGGATCAAGATTGCTGGGAGAAATATCAATAATCTCAAATATCAGATGACACCACCCTAATGGCAGAAAGCAAAGAGAAACTAAAGAGCCTCTTGATGAAGGTGAAAGATGAGACTGAAAAAAGCTGGCTTAGAACTCAACATTCAAAAAATGAAGATCACAGCATCCAGTGCCATCATTTCATGGCAAATAAATGAGGAAAAAATGGAAACAGTGACAGATTTTATTTTCTTGGGCTCCAAAATCACTGAGGATGGTGACTGGAGCCATGAAATTAAAAGACCCTTGCTCCTTGGAAGAAAAGCTTTGACAAACCTAGACAGCATATTAAAAAGCAGAGACATCACTTTGCCAACAAAGGCCAACATGCTAATGAATACAGTCAAAGCTACAGTTTTTCCAGTAGTCATACACCGCTGTGAGAGCTGAACAATAAAAAACGCTGAGCACCGAAGAACTGGTGCCTTCAAACTGCGGTCTTGAAGAAGATTCTTGAGAGAGTCTCCTGGACACCAAGGAGATCAAACCAGTCAATTCTAAAGGAAATCAACCCTGAACATTCACTGGAAGGACGGATGCTGAAGCTGAAGATCCAATAATTTGGCCACCTGATGTGAAGAGCTGACTCACTGGAAAAGACCCTTTTCCTGGGAAAGATTGAAGGCAGGAGGAGAAGGGGACGATAGAGGATGTGATGGTTGGATGGCATCACTGAGTCAATGGACTTGAGTTTGAGCAAGCTGCAGGAGATGGTTAAGGACAGGGAAGCCTGGCCTGCTGCAGTCCATGGGGTCACAAAGAATCAGACATGACTGAGCGACTGAACAAGACAAAATGGTCTTCCGATTCCTGTTTTACAACATAAAATATCCTGGGTATTGGTTTATTCATTAGTTTTTCTTCTGCTCCAAGGAAAAGATTTTATAGGCAAGACTTGGGTTGAGAGCTACAGAGTGTGTGACTTTCTTCAGATTGGTGGGTGGTGAGGAGACAAGGAAGTGCTCTTGGAGTCTTGTGCTCAGCTTGAAGTCACCATCCTTCACTTGTGTGGGGGCCTTAGTTCTGAAGAATAACTCAAAGCTACTTGCATGTCTATTCCCTGAGAAGGAACCAGGACCCTGCCCCAAGGCTGTGCTCTACTACTGTTTCCAGAAAGTCCCTCTCCTGTGTTTCTACATCCCCTCCCTTCCCTGATAAGCAACTACGTGAATCTGTTCTATGTGAGGCTGAATGGAGCCTATTTCCTACAAAAGAGAAATGGGGGTCACAGGAAGGATTTGTACCACATGGGACCCCACAGGCTCCTGCTTGGTTTCATTACTCTGTCTACAAGAAGACGGCTCCGATCCTGTAGCAGGGGTAAGATAAAAATGAGAACAACCAGAAATATATACAAATCACTTGAACTACAGAGACATTACATAAACAGTACTGTCATTCCTTTTGCATAGGATGGGCAGTGTGTGTGGCTGGATTGATGGTGATCAGATTTGCATTTTGACAAGGGTGGCATCTGCAGGTAAAAGGACAGACTGGAAGCATCCAGATCAGAAGTTTGTAAATATGTGACTAGTGCCCTAGTGGGGTAGGAGCAGTAGAAATCAAGAGGAGGGAAAATGGACTTCCCTGGTGATACAGTGGATAAGAACCCGCCTGCTGATAGAGGGGACATGGGAGTGATCTTGGGTCCAGAAAGATTCCACATGCTGTAGAGTGACCAAAGCGTGTGTGCAGCAACTAATGAGCCTGCATGCCGCAACTAAGGAGCCTGTGTGCTGCAATACTGAAGCCCGCGTCCCCTAGAGCCTGTGATCTGCAACGAGAGACGTCACTGCAATGAGAAGCCTGTGCACTACGAGAGAAAGCCCAGGCACAACAACAAAGACCCAGCACAACCACTAACAGTAACAACCATGACAGTAAATTAAACAAAATGATTTTTAAAATAAACAAATATACAAAAGGAGGGAAGAGATCTCAAGAGCTTATGATGTGGAGAGCAGAGAGGACAAGACACAGCTCAGGTTTCTGGTTTGAGTATGTGGGGAAATGGTGGTACCAGTCACCAGGATGGGAAAAAAAAAACACAAGAGGTCTGAGGTGGTAGAGATGTGATTACAACATAATCTGTGAACATTGCATCATAGAATGATATTGCTTCTGGTGCTGAAGTGCAAGATTAAAATATTCAACCACTGTTTTATTGGCAAGAGCATAGGAGACAAGTTACAGAACAGCATTTATGTAACAAAAACACTTTGCAATCAATAAGTTTAAAATAGGAGCTTGGAAGTCAATTTTAAAAATGGAAAAAAAAAAACCTTCGCTACTGCTACAAAAAGGGTTTTAGAGAGACAGATTTCTTGTCTATGACATTTACTCTTCATACAACAAACAATTCACAGAATAAGCCAAGAAATAACTGGTCCCACAGATGTACCAAGTGTACACCCACAACATATACCTTTGATTCTTAGCAATTTGTAAAAATAAAAAAGGAAAATCCACCAAAGCACAGAACAGACCAGGCAGAACGACAGGCCTTCGGTGCTTTTCTTCTCAACTAAGGCCTCTCAGACAATGTATAGCAATGGGGGGCGGGGGGTGAATATTATTCACTCTGAAATTCTTGGAGAACATGAAACAGAACTTAGCAAGGAATTAAACGATATATATGGAGACACACATACAGAGAGAAATGAGACGTGAGGGACCAGGTGTTTCTAAACAGAATTTCAAATGCAAGCTATCAGTTTCTTGTCGTCCCAATAAACCCTTTAGACATTCATCTGTACATCTGTCCACATGACCTGTATTTATGAAATACCTTCTGCCTTTTTATTGAAGGCCTCTTACTGGATGAACCTGGCGCTCTTGGAAGAAATCTTGGCTAGGAAGTATTCTCCCAAGCAGCCACACGCCTGGGGGCTCACTTACAGAAAGAATAAGGTAGAAAAGAGGTCTGAGGGCTGAGCATTTGCATTTAAATGGTCAAGGTAACAGGAACAGCAAGCAAAAAGATTAGAGAAGGGAGTGATGTCCCGGAAGCCAAGAGTCTGGAACTCAGAAGAAATCCAGGTTTACAAGTTCCTGACCTACAGCTGATATCTAGGGGGTCAGATGAAATTGTGCAGGGCAATGGTTCCCAAAGTCTGGATCATACACTCTTGGGGAACCCCAACACCCTTTTAGAAGACTTGCTAATGCCATCATAATACTATGATGTCATTTGCCATTTTCACTGTATTAACATGTGTATCGAGGCTGCAAAAGTTATGGCGGGTAAGACTGCTGATGACCTAATAAGAATCAAGACAATGGCACCAAACTGTCTAGTCATAAGGATATCCTTCATTGTCACACACGCTCAGTTAAAAAAAGATAAAAAGAAAACAACACACACACCAATTTCACTTAGAAGTGCTCTTGATGCAGTAAAAATTATTTTTATTAAACCTTGATCTTTGAGTACATGTCTTTTAAATACTCTGCATAAAGAATGGGGAAGCAATCATAAAGCACTTTGGCCGTAAACAGAAGAGGCTGTCACCAGGAAAAGCACTTGTGCTTTCTTGCCTTGCAAGCAGAACTGGCCAGTTTTTTAATGAAACACCAAATTTACTCGAAAGAACAACTGACAAACAATGATTACTTGGGCTTGAACATTTGGCAAATATTTTCTCAAAATTGGATAAAGCGAGCCTGCTACTGCAAGCAAAGTAACTAATGACAAAATTGGAGCTTTCAAGCAAAAATTGGTATTTATGTACTCCTGTGAGCTTGACAACTTCCCAACACTTACAGGCTTTTCTGATGAGCTTGTTGGTGACAGTAATGATTATGATTTTTTAAAATATCACATAATAAAATGTATTAACATTTGGGAGCTCTGTATAATTCAGTGAACCATTATTTTTCAGATGAGGAACGAAGAACATAACAAAACCACACACAGGTAAATATCCATTCAAACTATAACATAAAACAAGATTCTGACTTAACAAAATATGAAGGGTCACTGAAAACAGTTTCAGATTTCACACTGCAACTACCTTTTTAAAACTTCACTTCCTTATACTACTAAAGAAAAACATCCACAATTATCTGAGAAGAATATCAAAAGAATGCTTCCTTTTACAATCTTATGTCTGTATAAGGTCTTTCTGACCTTAAGGTTTTTTATATATTTCAATCAAACCTAGAAAAGCAAGAGACTGAAAAGTAGATGGGAATCTAGCTGTTCTCTATTAAGCCAGACATAAAGGGTTTTGCAAAAATGTAAAACAATGCCCCTCTTCTCACTCCATTGTTTCTAAGAGTTACTAAGTCATAAAAATATTACTTAATGGAAAAGGAGTACATCAAGGCTGTATATTGTCACCGTGCTTATTTAACTTATATGCAGAGTACATCATGAGAAACGCTGGGCTGGAAAAAACACAAGCTGGAATCAAGATTGCTGAGAGAAATATCAATAACCTCAGATATGCAGATGACACCACCCTTATGGCAGAAAGTGAAGAGGAACTAAAAAGCCTCTTGATGAAAGTAAAAGAGGAGAGTGAAAAAGTTGGCCTAAAGCTCAACATTCAGAAAACTAAGAGCATGGCATCTGGTCCCAACACTTCATGGAAAATAGATGGGGAAACAGTGGAAACAGTGTCAGACTTTATTTTTTTGGGCTCCAAAATCACTGCAGATGGTGACTGCAGACATGAAATTAAAAGACGCTTACACCTTGAAAGAAAAGTTATGACCAACCTAGATAGCATATTCAAAAGCAGAGACATTACTTTGCCGACTAAGGTCCGTCTAGTCAAGGTTATGGCTTTTCCAGTAGTCAGGTATGGATGTGAGAGTTGGACTGTGAAGAAGGCTGAGTGCCAAAGAATTGATGCTTTTGAACTGTGGTGTTGGAGAAGACTCTTGAGAGTCCCTTGGACTGCAAGGAGATCCAACCAGTCCATTCTGAAGGAGATCAGCCCTGGGATTTCTTTGGAAGGAATGATGCAAAAGCTGAAACTCCAGTACTTTGGCCACCTCATGCAAAGAGTTGACTCATTGGAAAAAGACTCTGATGCTGGAAAGGATTGGGGGCAGGAGGAGAAGGGGATGACAGAGGATGAGATGGCTGGATGGCATCACGGACTCAATGGACATTACTCTGAGTGAACTCCAGGAGTTGGTGATGGACAGGGAGGCCTGGCGTGCTGCGATTCATGGGGTTGCAAAGAGTCGGACACAACTGAGCGACTGAACTGAACTGAATTGAATGCTAATATGTAGTGAGCTTAGTATTGGCATTTAAAAATATACAAGTATCTTTAAACTTCTTAGTTTTCATTTCTAATATAGTAAAATATCAATGGATAAATTCATATAAACAAAAATTCCCTAAGTCTTAACTTTTTTAGTGTAAAGGGGTCCTCGGAGAAGGCAATGGCACTCTACTCCAGTACTCTTGCTTGGAAAATCCCATGGACGGAGAAGCCTGGAAGGCTGCAGTCCATGGGGTCGCTGAGGGTTGGGCACGACTGAGCAACTTTCCTTTCACTTTTCACTTTCCTGCATTGGAGAAGGAAATGGCACCCCACTCCAGTACTCTTGCCTGGAGAATCCCAGGGACGGGGGAGCCTGGTGGGCTGCTGTCTATGGGGTCGCACGGAATCGGACACAACTGAAGTGACTTAGCAAGTAGCAAAGGGGTCCTAAGACCAGTGATCAAGAGATGCTGGATTAGGGAAAAGTATCCACAAAGAATAGCTGAGAGCCAGGGCAGATCCACACACAGAAGCTGAGCTGAACAGGAGTAGCCTTCACAGAGAAACCAAAAAGGTCTGAGGAGTCACAGAAGTCAAAAAAGAGGGATAACTTTGATGTGCTTGCTGTCCTAAGTACTACTGAGAGATTGAGAAAGGAAGAAAGATACTAGTGAAAACACACTATCATAATACCTGTAAAATTGCCAGGCCTGGTATGAAACCAGGTACTTCCTCCTTCATCTGAATGACTTGGTTCTTCAGTCTCTCCTTTATTTGCCTAGAGAGAAAGGAGTTAAACTGGAGTTAAAACTTAATGCTTCAAGTCACAAATAAGCGATATGTATTATTAGATACACTGAAATTGAAAAAACACCTTCACTAAACAGACATTAGGAGAAGGCAATGGCACCCCACTCCAGTACTCTTGCCTGGAAAACCCCATGGATGGAGGAGCCTGGTAGGCTGCAGTCCGCGGGGTCGCTAAGAGGTTGCGCGACTGAGCGACTTCACTTTCACTTTTCACTTTCAGGCATTGGAGAAGGAAATGGCAACCCACTCCTGTGTTCTTGCCTGGAGAATCCCAGGGACGGGACACAGAGTTGGACATGACTGAAGCAACAGCAGCAGCAGCAGCAGACAGACAGTACCTGATGTCGTATGTACTCTGTACCACCCATCAGTTTTCCAGGGCTCAAGCAGACACGGATCTCTTCTAATTCTCACTGACACTGACTGGGCTATGGGTTACGGGGCAACTAGTTTAAAACACACTAGTTGAACATATAAAATAGATCATCAACAAGGACAGAGAACTCATTATTCTATAATAGCCTAAATGGGAAAAGAAGCTGAAGACTAGATATATATATATACATAACTGAATCACTCTGCTGTGCACCTGAAACTGAAACATTGTAAATCAACTATACTCCAGCACAAAATTAAAAATTTTTTTGAAACGTACAAGTTTACAGCATTCAAAATTATACAGGGAACAAACAGAAACTTAGACCAACGCTTTTGGAAGGCTGCTAATACTCACTTTTTTCAGCATTTCCACTCTCTGAGTGCTACAGGAAAAAAGTTTACAGGAAAGAACTCAAGCTCACACCTTCTGCTCAACCTACCCTACCTAGTCACAGGGTATCTACTGAAGCTTGAATAATTCAATTAATCCCACTCTGAGTTCAGCATGAATTTACAAATTATATCCTAGTTCACAAAAGAATTTCCCTTAGTAAGTTGAAAGTATAACCTCTTGTGAAACAAAGATACATCAATTTACTAACATAAAACTTCTCTACAGTAGGACATTAAGTAAATGCCATTACATCCATAAGTAAACATTCAAATTAGTCCAAACTGTCCAGTTATGATGCAGTTACTAACTTGAACAGGATCCGTCTCTCCTGAAGGACCAGTTTTGTCGCTTGTCTTCATCTTAACTACAGTGACAAATATGCCCAGATATTCACACCATCTCTTCCCTCATTCTAATTTGGTTACTCCCTCCCCCAGCTCTCCACACTTTACACATATCTGGCATAAAAAGGCCAGGAGGACTTCTCTGGTGGTAGAGTGGATAAGAATCTACCTGCCAATGCAGGGGACATGGGTTCAATCTCTGGTCTGGGAACAGTCCACATTGTGCAGAGCGACTAAGCCTGTGTGCCATGACTACTAAGCTTGCATTCGAGAGCCCACAGGCCACAACCACTGAACGCATGTGCCACAACAACTGAAGCCTGCACACCCTAGGACCTGCGCACCAGGACCAGAAAAGCCACTGCAAGGAGAAGCCCATGCACCGCAATGAAGAGTAGGCCCCACTTGTTGCAGCTAGAGAAAGCGGAGTGCAGCAACAAAGACCCAGCACAACCCAAAACAAAGTAACTTAAAAAAAAGCACAGGAGTAGCAAACAAGAGATTATTGGGTTAGCCTAGTAATGGTAAGACTAGAACTCGGACTGCAAAATCTTGTAGCTAGTAGCCTTGTTTTTTCAAATCCAATATTCTACAAATCATATATTCAACACAAGTATCAACTGACTATCGGATTTCTTTTACTGGGATTTTAATGAACAGAGGCACAATTCTGCTCTGACATAAGACAACAGGAAACACTAGAGTTGCCAAGTCTTCCCTGGGCTGCTGCTGAAACTCCCCAGCAGCTCCAGCCAGAGTGGTTTCTCCTGCATGAGGACTGGAAGTGCTGCCCAGGTTGCTGCAGAGAACAAGTCTCCACTCTCTGCTCTCCCCTTCCTTCCCGCAACCACTGTCATAACTAACACAAAGTGCCAGGCAGAGGCCTCTACTGGTTCTCCTTACCTCTCCCTGCCCAAACAAAACCCACAGTGGGGAAGGGAGTCCTAGGAGGGGTAGGTGTTAAAAAAAAAAAAAAAAGCAATTCCTAGCACAACGTGAGACAAGGTGAACCAACAGTGAAAAGACAACACATCTGAGACTCAATAACTCCCTGCACTGGCAAGGGAGAAAAAGCATTCTTATTCCTGTTCACTGATGCAGACACAGGTGCTAAGCAGTCGGGACAGGTGCCTCTCCCAGGGCCAATTTACAGAAAGAACAACAGGTGCAAAAGGCCCCCAGTGGGTAAATGAGGTCCAAGAGGAAGCAGTAATCAAATCAGGTACAGAGTCGTTTATTGTGAATGTGATGGGAAGCCATTCGAGGGTTTTCAATGGGGCTGACGGGATGGAACTCACAAACACACACACACTTTTTGGCTGTGCCCTGTGACATGTGGGCTCCCAGTTCCCCAACCTGGGATGGAACCCTCACTCTCACTGGAACCAAAGCATCTAGACCACCGGGGAAATCCTCAGCCTTACATTTTTAAAGGATTATTCTTGGTGCTGAATTGGGAATACACCCAAGGGGGAAAGGTGAGAATCAAGGACATCAGCAAGAAGTTACTGCAACTGTAAAATCCAGCCAAGAGGTGGTGGTAGCTTGGATTATGGTATCAGAGGTAAGCTGGCAAGTAGTATATATTCTAGATATACACAACATGAAACACAGAGGAAATGCTAGGAATACAGGGGACTCTGAGGTTTGTGAGATGAAGCTGGAAAGACTGATGGCACAAATATTTTAAGGACAGGACAGTGAATTTATTTACCAAATCTTATAAGGATTCTAGTATAAGCAAGCATTTGAGACCCAAGGAAAGAATCTAGGGACAAATAAAAATAATACTTAAACTCAGCAGGTAGTAAGCTGTAGGAACCCAGTACTACAAGGTAGTTGAGGTGGAAAATGTTGTTTCAGCCCAGGAAGTTAAGAGCAAAGAACAAAATGTTCTTTATTTTCTATGCTATAATTTAAATGGGTCTAAGGGTGCATTTTTTTTCCCCTAAAAGAAATTATAGCTTGAGATCACTTATACTGCCCCCTTAAACTTTTTCTAAGCAGGATCATTTTAAAATTTGCAGGGATAGTCTTCCAACTACAAAGCTCCATTGAAAAGTTAACACTTAGGCCTCTTTATGAGACATGACCAGAATACCAATGAGACAGTCTAACAAGCACATAAACCACAGTAAGCAAGAACTAGACAGCACAGAGCACTAAAGCATCAGGTGGAAAATCTGCCCTGGTGAGGGGGG
>SJYC01143703.1:0-18184 GCA_006408675.1 Madoqua kirkii
CACTTCCTTCCCATCCCAGTTCCTGGCAACCACTAGTCTCTTCACCATTTCTAAAGTGCTGTCATTTCAAAAATGTTATATACTGGAAAAAAAAGTTATATACTGAAAAGCTAAACATATTACCATGTGACTCAACAGTCACACTCCTAGGTAGAAACACAAGAGAAATAGAAATATATTCACATAAAAACTTGTAAATGAATGTTCATTTTAGCATTTTCCATAAAACCAAAAAGTAGACATAACACAAATATCCATTGATGAATAAATATCCAAATGTGGTATATCCATGCAGTAGAATATTATTTAGCCATGAAAAGGAATGAAGTACTAATTGATGCTCCAACATAGATGAACCTTGAAAACACTATGCTAAGTGAAAACACGCCAGTCACAAGAGACAAAATATTATGTGATTCCCTTTATGTAAAATGTCCAGAATAGGCAAATCCGTAGAAACAGAGACCAGATTAGTGGTTGCCAAGGGCTGGGTTGGAGGTAACTACTAGTGGGTATGGGATTTCTTTAAGGGATAATGAAAATATTCTGGAATTAGATCATGGTGATGGTTGCACAACTGTGAATATACTAAAAACTGAATTGTGTACTATAAAGGATGAATTTTACAGTGTGTGGATTATATCTCAATTTAAAAAGTAAAAAAAAATATGGCTACACAGTTCTATGAATATACCAAAAACCATTCAGCTGTGTACTTTAAATGGATAAATCTATGAATTATACCCCAATAAAGTTGTTTTTTAAATGTTTTACAAATAGAATCATGCATATACAACCTTTTTAGATTGGCTTGTTTCACTCGGCATAATTTCCTGGAGATTTGTTCAAGCTGTAATATCAATAGTTTGGTCCTTTTTATTGCTGAGACTGTGGTATGTATATACCAGAGTTTGTTTATCCATTCACTTGTTGACAAATACCTGGATAACTTCTGGTTTTTTAGCTATCAAAAGTAAAGTTGCTATGAACATTCATGCACAGATTTTTGTGTGAACATAATTTTTCATTTTTCTTGGATAAGTGTCCCCAAATACAATGCTGGGTCATATGGTATTTGCATATTTAGTTTTATAAGACACTGCCAAACAATTTTCCAGAGTATCTGGACCATTCTATCTTCCTACCAGCAACATATGAGTGATCCAGTTTCTTTGCATTCTCACCAGGATCTGATGTTGTCCCTGTTTTGTATTTTATATATTTTAATCTTAATACATGGGGAGTGTTATCACACTGTGGCTTTAATTTGCATATCCTTAATGGCTGATGACGTTGAATCTATTTTTTGTGCTTGTCCCAGGGACGGGGGAGCCTGGTGGGCTGCTGTCTATGGGATTGCACAGAGTCGGACACAACTGAAGTGACTTAGCAGCAGCAGCAGCCGCCATCCATAGGTTGCTGGTAGGAAGATAGAATGGTCCAGATACTCTGGAAAATTGTTTGGCAGTTTCTTATAAAACTAAATATGCAAATACCATATGACCCAGCTTCCTTGGTGGCTCAGAGATTAAAGTGTCTGCCTGTAATGCAGGAGACCTGGGTTCAATCCCTGGTTCAGGAAGATCCCCTGGAGAAGGAAATGGCAACCAACTCCAGTATTCTTACCTGGAGAATCCCATGGACGGAAGTCGAGCGTGGTGGGCTACAGTCCATGGAGTTGCAAAGAGTCAAACACGGCTTCACTTTCACTTTCACTTGCCATCCATATATCCTTTCTGTAAAATTTCTGTTTAAGTCTTTTGCCTATTTTAAAAATTAGATTGTATTCTGAGAATTTAGAGTTCTTTATATTAATATATTCTAGATACAAATCCTTTACTGACAGTTTTTATCCACAAGCTGTATCTGAGTTTTGGGGTACCTAAATTTAGTTAAGTTCTGAATGTATTTCAGGTTTCATTATGTCCAAATCCAACACGAAACTATTAAAAAATTTGAGTTCTTTACCATAAACGATAACAGGCAGACCTCTTTTATTGTGTTCCACTTTATTTCACCTCATGGATTCTGTGTTTTTTATAAATCGAGGGTCTCTGGCAACCTTGCATTGAGCAGGTCTGTCGGAGTTCATTTTCTACCAGCATCTGCTCACTTTGTGCCTCTGTGTCACATTTTGGTAACTCTTGCAATATTTCAGACTTTTTCATTGTTATATTGTTGTGGCAATCTATGATCAGTGATTTTTGATGTTACTATTGCTAATTGTTTTGGAGCACCATGAACTGTACCCATATAAGATGGTGAGCTTAGCTGGTAAACATTGGGAGTTTTGACTGCTCCATTTACCTGCCATTCCCCATCTCTCTTCCTCTCTTCTGACCTCCCTATTCCCTGAGACACAGAAATATTAAAATTAGGCCAATTTATAACCTTACAATGACACGTAAGTGTTAAAGTGGAAGGAAGAGTTGCACATCTCTCGCTTTAAATCAAAAGCTAGAAATGATTAAACTCAGTGAGGAAAGCAAGTCATAACCCGAGATAGGTTGAAAGCTAGACCTCTTGCCCCAAACTGTCAGCTTAGCTGTGAATGCAAAGGAGGAGTTCTTGAAAGAAATTAAAAGTGCTATTCTGGTGAACACACATGATAAGAAAGTGAAACAACTTTATTGCTGATACAGATAAAGTCCTTATGATCTGGAGAGAGAGCAAACCAGCCCCAGCATTCCCTTAAGCCAGAGCCTAATCCAGAGCAAGGCCCCACCTTTCTTCAGTTCTAGGAAGGCTGAGAGAAGTAAGGAAGCTGCAGAAGAAAAGTTTAAAGCTAGCAGAGGTTGGTTCACAAGGTATAAGAAAAAAGCTGTTTCCATTACATAAAAGTACAAGGTGAGGCAAGTGCTGACATAGTAGCTCCAATAAGATCCAGACGATCTGGCCAAGGACAAGATGAAGGTGGCCACACTAAACAACAAATTTTCAATGTAGACAAAACAGCCTCTTGTTGGAAGAAGATGCCATCTAGGGCTTTCATAGATAGAGAGGAGAAGTCTGTGCCTGGCTTCAAAGCTTCAAAGGACAGGCTGACTCTCTCTTAGAGGCTAATGCAGCTGATGACTTTCATTTGAGGCCAATGATCAATCCCAGTTTAGAACCCTTGAGAATTATTCTGAATCTGCTTTGCTTATACTCTGTAAATTGAACAACAAAGCCTGGATGACGGCACATTTGTTTACAACATGGGGTAACTGAGTATTTTAAACCTGCTGTTGAGTTTTACTGTTGAGAGAAAAAAAGAGTCATTTCAAAATATTATTGCTCTTGGTCACCCAAGAGCTCTGATGGAGATGTACAATGAGGTTAAATTTGTTTTCATGCCTGCTAATACAGTCTCCATGGATCAGTGGTCTGCCGTTACCTCTGAGGTATGCCTGAATGCAGGAGTGGTGTTTTTGTTTTCTTTTGTAAAGTCATGACTTTATGAATCAAAATATTTCTTAATCACAGTTTTTCATTATACAGGCTGTAATTTTTTCAGACTTTCCTGAATATTCCACTACATGTATCAAACTTATCTTAAAAAATTTTTTATTATAGTTAATTTACAATGCTGGGTTAATTTCAGGTATTCAGCAAAGTGGATTAGTTATACATGTATCTACTCTTTTTTAGATTATTTTCCTATATAGGTCATTGTAGAATATTGATTAGAGGTCCCTGTGCTATCCAGTAGGTCCTTATTATCTATTTTCTATATTGTAGTGTGTATATGTCTAATTCAGTCTCCCAATTTATCCCTTGCCTCCTTACCCCTTGGGAGCCATAAGTTTAATGCTTATGAGAATAAAATTACTTATTCCAAATCCTTTGTGTCAATTTGATAGGATTTTTTAAAATGAATTAATTTATTTTTGCCGGTGCTGGGTCTTTTGTTGCTGCGCACAGGCTTTCTCTAGTCGTGGCTCGCAGGCTTTGTTGCCTCGCAGCATTTTGGGGATCTTCTCAGACCAAGAATCAAACCCATGTCCCCTGCATTGCAAGACAGATTCTTAACCACTGGACCACCAGGGAATCCCTGATAAGATTTTTTAAGTGTATTTAATATTGGAATCTACTGTTAGGAGATTCACAAATCCTCAATTTTATTGTATAATGTATAATTTAAATGCTCATAATGATTTAAAATCATGGATTTTCTAAAACCAAAATTATAAATAACTTTAAAATAACACTTTCCTCTTCTCATTAGCTAAGAAATCTTCGAAACAAACTTTTCATAAAAGAAACTTCATTGCAAGAGATGAAGAGTGAGCTAGAAACTTACAAAGAAAATAATCTGCAACAGTCTTTCCAGATAATGTCCCTGAAAGATGATATCAAGGACTTAGAGGAACTTATTGCTTCTCTAACCAGAATTAAATCTTTGAAAAACACCAGTATTCAGAGTCTTGAAAGAGGCAACTGGGATCTAACTGAAAGAATTACAGAACTAGAAAGTCTTCTAAGGTAGGAAGTTTTCTAGTTTGTTTTCAAAAATGTCATTCATTTCTCATAATCTTGCTAATATTATATGAACTTCATATTCCTGACTGATCACAGAATTTAAATCTAACAAAATTTAATATGCCTGACTCAAAATTAAATTTTCAATTGAGATATAATTTCCATTCCATTAAAATTCACCCTTTTGCAGCATACAGTTTAGTAGTTTTTAATATATTCACAAGGTTATACAAGCATCACCATGCTCTAATTCTAGAACAGTTTCATCAACCTCTAAAAAAATCCATGTCTACTAGTAGTTACTCCCCAGTCCACTCTCTCCGGTTTCTGACAACCAGCAGTCTACTGTCTTTCTCTATGGGCTTGCCTTTTCTGGACATTTCATATGAATGAAATGTTACAATATATGGCCTCTGTGTCTAACTTCTTTAATTTAGCACAGTGTTTTCAAGATACATCAATGTTTAGCCTGAATCAGTACTTAATTTTTTATGGCTGAATAATATTCCATTATAAGGTTATATCACATTTTGTTTGTCCATTCATCAGTTGATGAACATTGGGTTGCTTCCTTTGCAAGGCACTTTATGAATGAGCTGCTGTGAACTCTTATATGACTGTAAGTTTTATTTCTCTTAGTTAAATGCCTTAGGAGTAGAATTGCTGGGTTGTAAAGTACTCGATGGATGTGAGTCTGAGTAAACTGTAGGGTTAGTGATGGACAGGGAGGCCTGGCATGCTGCAATTTATGGGGTCGCAAAGAGTCGGACATGACTGAGTGACCAAATTGAACTGAACTGAACTGAACTGAAAGTAACTCTATGTTTAACTTTTTGATGTTACTTCTGAGTGACTTCCAGGCTGTTTTCTAAAAAGTTTTGATGAAGCTTAAACCTTCTTTTTCTTTTGTCATTTTGTATCTTTGGTGTTATAGCAAAGAAACCTAATCTAGTATCACAAACATTTATACATATGTTTTATTTTAATAGTTACTGTTTTAATACTTACAATTTTATCTTTGATCCATTTTGACTAATTTATTTATTCATTCACTTTTGGCTGGCTGGTTCTTCATTGCTGTGTGCAGGCTTATTCTAATTGCAGTGAGCAGAGGTTACTGTCTAGTTGCGATGTGTGGATTTCTCATTGTGGCGGCTTTTCTTGCTGTTGTAGGTGTGTGGGCTTCAGTAGTTGTGGTTTATGGGCTTGATTATTGTGGCACACAGGCTTAGTTGCCCCATGGCAAATGGAATCTTCTCAGACCAGAGGTCAAACCCGTGTCCCCTGAATTGGCAGGTGGATTCTTAACCACTGGACCACCAGGGAGGTCCCCACCACTTTCTTTTAGATTAATCAAGTTTTTATTACTATTTTTCTCCTGCATTATTTTAAAATATCTTTTAAACTATCATTAACTTTTTACCTTGCTACTGCTAAGTCACTTCAGTCATGTCCGACTCTGTGCGACCCCATAGACGGCAGCCCATCAGGCTCCCCCATCTCTGGGATTCTCCAGGCAAGAACACTGGAGTGGGTTGCCATTTCCTTCTCCAATGCATGAAAGTGAAGAGTGAAAGTGAAAAGTGAAAGTGAAGTTGCTCAGTCGTGTCCGACTCTTAGCGACCCCATGGACTGCAGCCTACCAGGCTCCTCCGTCTATGGGATTTTCCAGGCAAGAGTACTGGAGTGGGTTGCTATTGCCTTCTCTGAACTTTTTACCTTAGACCTTGTGATTACAATGAAAGTCTAGATTAGTGCTAACTGAAAATAGAAATCTTATAACAATGTAACTACTTACCCATCTTATGCTCCTGTACTATAGTTATGATATATTCTACTTTTCCAAATGTTATAAATCTCATAAGATATTAATTTTCAGTATTAATTTATATTAATACTGATATTATATTATCAGTCTGTATAGCCACCAGGAATCATTTTCCTTTATCCTGTAAAATTGCCTGTAATTTTTCTGCAATTTAATGCAGTTCTTCTAAGGATGATTTTTTCCATTTTTCCTTCTGAAAGGGTTTTGTTTGTTTGTTTTTTAACTGAGTATAGAACTCTAGGTTGCCAGTATTTTTTTTTTTTCTGCACTTTAAAGTGTTCTTCAGTTATCTTCTGACTTACATAGTTTCTCTCTGAAAAGCCAGTGATCAGTCTTATAGCTATATGTTGGAAGGTAATATATGCTTTTTCTCTGGCTTTCAATTGGTAGAAATTTGATGATGATATGTCTTGGTGTGGCCACCTTTGTATCCATCCTACTTATGATTTGCAGAATTTACTTAGTCTATCAATTGATGTTTTTCATCAGATTTCAAAAATTCATGGGAAGTATTTTTTAAAGTATTGTTTCTATCTCATTCTGTGTCTACTCTCATTCTAAGGCTATAAATACAAGGAATGGCCTTCTGAGTGTGACCTACATGTCTCCAATATAATCTTATTGACTTATATTTTCTCGTAGACAATTCAGATATTTTCTTTGACCTGACCCCTATTCACTAATTCTGTAGGATGCAAATCTTCTATAGAAAAGAATATAACAAGCATGAAAGGTGGACTGAAAGCTTAACTCAGCTTCAAGGTAGAAACTTCTACCAAACCTATCAACTGTTAGTCAAAACAAGAACCAAATAATTAGTTGTTTGTATTTGATAATAAAACAAGTTTTTACATCTGCTGTTTTCTGTTGTACCATTTCTAATTCCTTTACCTTTCTTGAAACTCTATTCGGGGATTCAGTTGAAGAGCTCATGCAGATGTTATTAAAATGGAAATACAGTTGTCCTTCATCCCTTGTGCCTCAGTGTCTGCAGGGGATGGCTCTAGGATCCCCAAGAGTACCTAAATCTACACATGCTAAATCCCTTATATAAAGGGATTTAGTACAGTATTTGCATATAACCAATGCACATCTCTTGTGTACTTTAAATTAACTCTGATGAAGGTGAAGGTGAAGTCGCTCAGTCGTGTCCGACTCTTTGCGTCCCCATGGGCTGTAACCTACTAGGCTTCTCTGTCCATGGGATTCTCCAGGCAAGAATACAGGAGTGGATTGCCATTTCCTTCTCCAGGGGATCTTCCCAACCCAGGGGTCGAACCTGGGTCTCCCGCATTGGAGGCAGACACTTTAACCTCTGAGCCTGAGCCCTACCTACTTGTAATAGCTAATCCTATGTAAGTGGTTGCTTGTGTAAAACAAATTTAAATTTTGCTTTTTGGAACTTTCTGACAAAAATTTTTTTAAATAGTTTAAATCCATGGCTGCTTGAATCCATGGCCCTTGAATACAGGCCCGTGGTACTTGTACCCATGTGGAACCTCCTGATCATCACAATATTATCATAGTAGCAGAGACATATTCATACTTAAATTCCCTCTTGAAAAAGAGTGGTTTCAAAACTGACCTCTCCCAGGGGAACTACTACAGATTTAACATGGGATCATTCTCTCCATTTCTTTGCCATTTCTCATCTCTTCCTAGAAATAATCCGGGAACTTGCACAGCTCTTTTCATAGCAATACACTTTTACTTGGTACACATATTTAATTTATTTTAAATGGGGATATTTCTTTTGTTTTTTAAAGTTTGAAAAATTGGTTTCGTGATATTGTTACCTACCAATATCTTACACAGAGTACATCTGATTGAAAGGAAAAGAGCAGAGCGAAAAGCAGACCTCCTGGAGAAAAAGTTAGCAGGTGCTAATAGATTCACCCCTTATATGAGTATGAAAGAACAAGAAGATTCCTTGGATAGTTTCATGACAAAGGTGAGAACAAATTTTGATTGATTTTTGAAGAAAAAGGATTTTTGTCACTATATGTTATTCCAGGAGATAATTGGCAAATGTTGAGTGGTTTGTAGGTCCTCTTTTTGTGGAGGATAAAAGGAAGCAGTACAGCACGGTGAACTGAAAGCATTTCTGAAGTATGAAGAGAAAGTGCAAGGCACATCTGAAGGTCTCTGTGGTACTAAAGAGGAGGTTAGAGGGAATGGAGCTGTGAGAGAACTGGGAGGAGGTGGTGGTTAGAGAGTGAAATATTGCAGCTTTAAATTTCTGGTATGAGGTAGTTCCTGTTGCTGACAAAATCTGGGTTTTTGGATTTGAATATAAGGATTGAGTGGGGGTGTAGAAGAAAGTCAATGAACTGAGGCACAAGGGTCACAAAACTAAACTGGTTGATCATCCACACTGGATACTGAAGTCTAGATGTATGCATGAGTTGGGTTTAGAAGGAAGAGGTTAGCCTGGTCCCTTCAGTTCAGTTCAGTTCAGTCGCTTAGTCATGTCCGACTCTTTGTGACCCCATGAATCACAGCACGCCAGGCCTCCCTGTTCATCACCATCTCTTGGAGATCACTCAGACTCACGTCCATCGAGTCCATGATGCCATCCAGCCATCTCATCCTCTGTCGTCCCCTTCTCCTCCTGCCCTCAATCCCTCTCAGCATCAAAGTGTTTTCCAATGAGTCAACTCTTCGCATGAGGTGGCCAAAGTACTGGAGTTTCAGGTTTAGCCTCATTCCTTCCAAAGAAATTCCAGGGCTGATCTTCAGAATGGACTGGTTGGATCTCCTTGCAGTCCAAGGGACTCTCAAGCGTCTTCTCCAACACCACAGTTCAAAAGCATCAATTCTTCGGTGCTCAGCCTTCTTCACAGAACAACTCTCACATCCATACATGACCACTGGAAAAACCATAGCCTTGACTAGACAGAGCTTTGTTGGCAAAGTAATGTCTCTGCTTTTGAATATACTATCTTGGTTGGTCATAACTTTTCTTCCAAGGAGTAAGCGTCTTTTCATTTCATGGCTGCATAATAGATAGCAATTTGTAGGATGAATAGAAGTTTTATGGAGGAATGTTGAAGGAGGATAGGAGATGAATTACTGTTAAGGAAGTGGTAAAAGTTTATTCTGAAATCCATAGACTATAATT
This sequence comes from Madoqua kirkii, assembly GCA_006408675.1. Lineage (NCBI taxonomy): Eukaryota > Metazoa > Chordata > Mammalia > Artiodactyla > Bovidae > Madoqua > Madoqua kirkii. The sequence goes on from SJYC01143703.1 coordinate 9,411, forward strand.
GTTTATTATATGCATGCTAATTGCTTCAGTCATGTCCAACTCTTTGCAACCCCATGGGCTGTAGCCCGCCAGGCTCCTCTGTCTGTGTAATTTTCGAGGCAAGAATACTGGAGTCGGCTGCCATGCCGTTCTCCAGGTTTATAATATTCTGAATGTAAAATAAGGTCCATCATGATCCAATTAATGTGAGAGGTTCCACTTAAAAAATTCAGCAACTACTTTCAGAGTTTAAAGTAATTCCAATTTTTAATTATCTCTTTCAGGTAATTCACAGTAACACTTTCTATGTTTTTCACTTCTCTGTCATATCTCTGAAAAACTCTCCCACACCAGTCTGTGTAGCTCTGACCTTTTTTCACTGCTCTTTTATTCTACCTCTTTTTTTTTTCCCCCTGGGCTTTTAGTGAGACAAACCCATCATTACTTTAACAACTCTAGCTTCCCTTCTATCTTCAAGTTTCACATGACAAAAAGTCCAGAAAGTAAACTTATTTACTCAGTTTTCAGAATTGAAGGTACAAAGAAGAATTTATAAAGGCAGAATCTTCCTGGGAGAGGTAGGGTGAAGGAGTGGTATTGAGTTATCTTCTATTTTTTCCTGTTTACAGTGAAAGCAGGGTGCTTACAAGGGAAAGGTTGGGGGAAAGAAATGTGACTTATCTGTGGCCTTATATTATCAAAGCTGTTACTATTAAATGATATTCTATAATCATAAGTAAGACTTTATGAAAATATCCATTTCCCTGCCAACTTTTCACTTAATAGTCTTAGCATTCATTGATGATCCTTGCCTGTATCAGTTATTTTGTTAGAAGAACCAAAATGCTGAGCTGTGAAATTCTGTCATTCCTTCTACATTTATTATCTCAAAATATTCTGTAAACAGCTCCTTCATAAACTGGAGCAGTTGGTTAGCTACTTCTCTAAGTTAAACTTCCTGTGTTCTCAAAATACTTTCTCCATAACATCAGTATTTTTGCTCTAAAATCCCATGGACAGAGGAGCCTGGAAGGCTGCAGTCCATGGGGTCGCTAAGAGTCGGACACAACTGAGCGATTTCACTTTCACTTTTCACTTTCATACATTGGAGAAGGAAATGGCAACCTACTCCAGTGTTCTTGCCTGGAGAATCCCAGGGATGGTGGAGCCCAATGGGCTGTTGTCTATGGGGTCGCACAGTCGTTCACGACTGAAGTGACTTGGCATGGCACATGCCCCCCAAGAGGTATTTTAATACCTCTTGTTGTTCTAGTTTACTCTTATGAGTATGCTCTTGTCTCTCTTATAACTCTGTAACTCTTTGTTTCTGTAGAAATCCTTTTCTCCTCAAGTTCTTTATTATGACTATACTTATTTTTCAAAAGGACAGAAATAGATGTCTCGATATTAAATTCCATATGAGAAGTTTTAACACATGTGTTGGTATATTTAGGATAAAGATGAAGCTATCCCGGTCAAAAATTTTGAGAGAGACAACACTTTTCACTCTGAAGTACCAAAAGATGGACAGAAAATTTGGGATAAGTGTCAACAAGATTTGATGCATGAGGAAAAACAAATACCTGAGTTAGACAGACCTCCACGTTCATACAACTGGGAATCTAAAACAGCGCGATCCCACTATCAGAAATTCCTCAGTCAGCTGTCTGCTCTTCCCAGCAACAGTGCTGAAGCCACACCAGCCACAGAGGAAGCTGGGAAAGAGAGCGTTCTGGAGACAGGTGCAAATGAGCACTCTTGGAAGTCCGTAAGTGTATCGACAGATGAGTTCCTCTTTCAAATTAGTTTTAAGATATGGATTTCGATGTTAGTCAATTCAGTAAACCCTGTGGCTTTGATTTTGTTTTTATTACTCTAGTGATAAGATGGACAAAGATGTCCATTATCACAGTAGGGGTGATAGAGTGTGTTTAAGAGCAGAGAGCCCGGGTGTGAACTCCAGCTCTGCGATTACCGACTGTGTGCTCTTTGGCAGGTTATTTATGCTCTCTGTGCCTCATTTTTGTAAATTTTGGCAGGAATGAGAGTGGGTTTAGGGGGGATATAGTTTGTGTACCACAGAATGGTTGTAAGGCTTAAATGGATTAATACATAATAAATGCTTAGTACAGGTCAGTGTAAATCAATGAATCTTAGCTTAAAAATAGTGGTGTGGTGAGAATAATGCTTCTGTCATGACCAAACACTGGTCAGTTTAGTCAGCGCAGTGAAGTAAATTATCACGTCAGTCATTTGTGTGAATTTACTGGTCAAGTCTATCAAAAGATTGATCCAGCAAGTTCAAGTACATATATCTCCTGTTATGTTCAAATTATTGTAGTAAAATTTCATCACTCTTCATCCTAACATTCAAATGAAAATAGGTACTGCTTAAATTCAATTTGTCAGTAAAACCTGCTACACCGTAGTATGCTTATTGTACAGTTAAAATTTTTTTACACACTCTCTCTTAAAATTCATTATACTATTTGATTTCACAAGTATTCACTAAAACATTTTATTTTGTACATCAAACTTTTGTTTCTTTGTTTTAAAACAAGCTTATATATATTGAGTCTTCTTAAACATCTTTCCCATTCGTGTATTTAGTAACTTAGTGTATAGTTCAGTTCAGTCGCTCAATCTCAATCTTTCCCAGCATCAGGGTCTTTTCAAATAAGTCAGCTCTTTGCATCAGGTGGCCAAAGTATTGGAGTTTCAGCTTCAACACCAGTCCTTCAAGTGAACACTCGGGACTGATTTCCTTTAGGATGGACTGGTTGGATCTCCTTGCAGTCCAAGAGACTCTCAAGAACCTTCTCCAACACCACAGTTCAAAAGCATCAATTCTTAGGTGCTCAGCTTTCTTTATAGTCCAACTTTCACATCCATACAAGACTACTGGAAAAACCATAACCTTGACTAGATGGACCTTTGTTGACAAAGTAATGTATCTGCTTTTTAATATGCTGTCTAGGTTTGTCATAACTTTCCTTCCAAGGAGTAAGTGTCTTTTAATTTCATTACTACAATGTTAATATAAGTAGAACTTGCACATAGTTTTGAAAATAGAAATCATGGACCATTGGGATGTTTTATCTATTTTTTTCCCCCTACAGAGAGCTGAAGTCATCCTCCAGCAGGAAATTCAGATGTTCACTAAGCAGTTGGAGAAACAATCTCATCACTCTGAAGAAACTGCTGAAGAACTATCTGACACTGAGGAAAAGTATACAGAACAAAAAAGACCCTTGAAATGTCTGGAAGGAAAAATTGCTATTAATGACCTTTTTCAAGGGAAATTAGACTTGGACACAAACAAAGTAAGAATTTCCTGAAGTATAAGGCATTTTATTGACAATGAAAATGATATCTTATATCATCTAAATGTTCAAAGCTATTAATACTGTTTGTACTTTTTTTTTTTAACAGTGGGAAAGGGAGGAAATTTTGCTACAAATTTTGAACCTTCTGGTTTTATAAAAAAAAAAGTCCTTATTCTATATCTCCCATTTTTCTACTATACACATTTGATATTTATTGTAAAGGCATTTGTTTATATATATTTTTAAATTGGAAGATAATTGCTTTACAGTGTTGTGGCGGTCTCTGCCATACATCAGTGTGAATCAGTCACAGTAATATAGATATTCCCTTCTTCTTGATTAAGAATTTCCTGAAGTATAAGGCATTTTATTGACAATGAAAATGATATCTTATATCATCTAAATGTTCAAAGCTATTAATACTGTTTGTACTTTTTTTTTTTAACAGTGGGAAAGGGAGGAAATTTTGCTACAAATTTTGAACCTTCTGGTTTTATAAAAAAAAAAGTCCTTATTCTATATCTCCCATTTTTCTACTATACACATTTGATATTTATTGTAAAGGCATTTGTTTATATATATTTTTAAATTGGAAGATAATTGCTTTACAGTGTTGTGGCGGTCTCTGCCATACATCAGTGTGAATCAGTCACAGTAATATAGATATTCCCTTCTTCTTGAGCCTCTCTCCTACCCATTCCACCCTTCTAGATCATCACAGAGCACCAGGCTGGGCTCCTTGTGTTACACAGCAGCTCTCTGCTGCTGCTGCTGCTAAGTCGCTTCAGTCATGTCCGACTCTGTGCGACGCCATGGACTGCAGCCCACCAGGCTCCTCCGTCCATGGGATTTTCCAGGCAAGAATACTGGAGTGGGGTGCCAGTGCCTTCTCCGCAGCTTCCTGCCAGTTACCCGTTTTACACAGGGTAGTGTATATATGTCAGTGCTGCTTTCTCAGTTTGTCCTACCCTCTCCTTCCTCCACTGTGTCCACCAGTCCACTCTCTACATCTGCATCTCCATTTCTTCTCTGTAAATAGGTGTATCAGTACTATTTTTCTAGATTCCATATATATTAATAAATAGTATACTTCTTAGTATACTTTTTAAAAAAGATTAGAGAGAACTGAATTCAAAGAAATGACTCTCTAAAGTTGGAATTTTAGCTACTGTGTCAGGGAAGGGGCTGTTGGTGAAATTCCTCAATAATTACCTTATAGACCATTTCCTTTTCTAATTTTTGCTTCTCTGCATCTATAAAGTCAATCCTAAAAGTGGTATGGGAATAGGTAGGATGTTTTCCAAGAGATTTTGATTCTATTTCACTACTCTTCACAGAATTGCTTGTTATACCCATACCCATGCTATACTATTTCTATACTTGCTGTGCCCCAGAGTATAAACTCACTCACTCACTATTGAGTCTGTCGTCCATTCATTCATTCATTGATCCCATATGGTTTGATCACTCAGTTTTTAAAACCTTCCAGCACTTGGTAAAGTGGTATTGGCAGTGCACTCCAGAGCACAAAGATGAATCCAGCTTCTACCTCTGCTCTTGAAAATGTAGTTGACAGTGATTCATATCCACATAAATATTTTAAAATATATTATGTTAAAATTTAAGAATATATAAACAGCACATGCTTTCCACAACCCTTGAAACCATGCTAAAAGATTTGACGAAAACAATAATAATCTTCTCTAACCCTCTTTCTGCCTATTTCACCTCAGTAACCAATGTATCTATATCTTCTATAACTATTGCAGTGATTATGGAAATATATGAGTATATACATATATGTAAATGTTGACATTTTAACAAAATTGGGAGTGTACTAGTCAAAATACTCATCTACTTGTTAAGTAAGTACTTCATGGTCTTTCCTTAGATCAAAAGATACAGGTTTAACTCGTTCCTTTACAGTTGCATAATATTCCATACTATATACATCACTTATTTAACCAGTTCCCTATTAAGAACTATCGATGGCCATTCTCTTATTCGTACTTTTTTTATGCCACTACAAATAATGCTGAAGTAAGTGTGTTCATACGTATGTATTTCCACACCGGTGCTTTCTCCCTCTACGGTGGGTGTGGCTACCCCAGGGACTGTAGCCCATTAGGCCCCTCTGTCCATGGAATTTTCCAGCAGGAATCCTGGAGCGGGTTGCCATTTCCTAGTCCAGGGGATCTTCTCAACCCAGGAATTGAACCCGCATCTCTTTGCATCTACTGCATTTGGCAGGCTTATCCTTTACGGCTAGCAGCACCTGGGAAGCCCCCTCTCTCTATGAGATTGAGTTCTAAATGTGTTCAATTAATGTATGAGTTCGATACAGTGTATGAGTGTTCTTTTTCCCCTTTGGTCGCACCACATAGCTTGCAGGATTTTTGTTCCCTGACCAGCGATCAAATCCAGGGCCCTGGCAGTGAGAGTGGTGAGTCCCATCCACTGGGTCACCAGGAAGTTTCCTCAGTATTTAAAAGTTTAATGGCTTCCCTGGTGACTCAGATGTAAAGAATCCATCTACGGGAGACCTGGGTTCTATCCCTGGGTCAGGAAGATCCCCTGGAGAAGGAAATGGCAACCCACTCCAGTATTCCTGCCTGGAGAATCCATGGAGGGAGGAGCCTGGCAGGCTACAGTCTATGGGTCGCAGAGTCGGACACGACTGCAGCTGAGCTCACACACATGCAGGCATGCACCACCTTACTGAATTTACTTATTAAGTCCAATAATTTACTAGAGTTCTAGGGTTTTCTTGACACAGTTGAATATTATATTGTTTTATAGGAAACAATGTATTTATTTTAGGCTTTCAACTTACTGCCACTGAGTTACAAAGTAGCGTTTAGAATTCTTTTCATATTTTCTATATCTATACATTCTGTATATTTCTCCTTTCTAATATCGTGTGTTTTCGCTTCCTCTCTTTCCTCCTTAACCAGACTTTCCTGGGATATCTATTTTATCTTTCCAATAACTAATGATTCTTTTTTATATACATTTTACCAGTTTAGTTTTGATGTATGCATAATGAAAATATGTGGTATCTTTATTAAATCTATACCCTTGTTTCTCTTTTTTCCTTACATAAATATGCTCTTTTTGGAGCGGATTCCCTTGTTTTAATTCATAAAAACAGCAAAGGCTGTAAATATTCCTCTGTAAGTTGTTCAGTATATTTTTATATGAAGTTCTTTCACTGCATTTTATAAATGTTTATAATTTTTCTATTAATTTTCATTTCTTCTTTGAGCTGCAGTTATTTAGGAGAATGTTTTTATCTTTTACACTTATATGTATATATTATGCATGCATATATTAAAAAAAATTAAATATACCACGAATCTCCTATTGAAAAGCAGCTGCCCACTTCTGTACTTCCACCTATCCTTTTTCCCAGAGGGAACTACTTTTAACCATTTTAGCTATTGCTTCTGGTAGTAAACTCCATTTTCTTAAATAATTTGCTTATATTGCTATGTGTGCTGTGCTGTGCTTACTCAGTGCTCAGTCATGTCCAACTCTTTGCAGCCCCAAGGACTGTAGCCTGCCAGGTTCCTCAGTACATGGGGATTCTCCAGGCCAGAATGCTGGAGTGGGTTGTCATGCCCTCCTCCAGGTGATCTTCCCAACCCAGGAATTGAACCAGGATCTCTTGCCTTGCAGGTGGATTCTTACCAGCTGAGTTATCAGGGAAGCCTTTATATTGCCATACCCTGAATTATTTGTTTTAGACATTATCTGTTGACTTCCTATTATGTGATAGAGGAAGGTTTATCTCTTTCCCTCTCCACCTTCTATCATCCCAGTATAGCTATATCAGTATTTTTAGCTAAAGCCACAATCAGAATTTACTTCACTGTGACACTAAATAATGTCTACAAAATGCCCAGTATCGTGTGACATTTCCTGTCTTGTAGTAGTGTGTGTTATTTTTGCTAGCGTTAATAGTTTTCTTGTATTTCTATATGTATAATTTTCAACATTCACTTATTAATTTTTCCCCAATACTATGTCAGATGATCTTATAATCTACAAAAATCTCTGATTCTTTCTCATCCAGACTCCTTAATTCTCTTGCATCAGTCTGGACTGTTTGCTTTGTGGGCCTGGGCACAGCTACAATCCTGTGACTTTTCTTCTCCAGTCTCTTGGTTAGGTTGCACTGTTTACTGAATCTTTTGTCTTCCTTTATTTTGATTTACTTTCTCATTTTGCTGGGGCACATCTTCTAATAGATTTCTAAGAAATGGTATCTTGGAGGGAAAAAATTCTTTGAATAAATTACAAAGTCTTTTTTGTTGTTGTTTACCTTCAGGATCAGTTGATAGTTGGGTTTAGACTTTATTTTCACACAGAGGTTTGAAGGCACTACTCCATTGTCTTCTGATTTCCAGTGTGTTATTAAGAAAAACTGTGCCATTCTCATTCTTATTCCTTAATATGTTACTTGTTTTATTTTTTAATGGATTAAGACATCTGTAATAACATTTTAAGTAACTTTTTTCTCAAAAAATTAATTTATGTTTATTAGTTCTGTATGTTTCTCTTTCCTAATAGTATTTTCATTTTCTCTTCCTTTTTTAAAAGTTAAAAAATGTATTTACTTATTTATTATTTTTGGCTGCGCTGCATGTTCATTGCTGGGTGCGGGCTTTCTCTAGTTGCAGCAGGCAGGTGCTATTCTCTAGTTGTGCTGCACGAGCCTCTTGTTAAGGTGGCTTCTCTTGTATATCATGGGCTCTAGAGCAAGTGGGCTTAGCAGTTTCAGCACACTGGCTCAGTAGTTGCGGCTTGTGGGCTTAGTTGCTCCAGGCATGTGGAATATTCCAGGACCAAGGATCAAACCTGTGTCCCCTGTATTGGCAGGCAGATTCTCAACCACTGGACCACCAGTTCAGTCCTCTCTTCCTTCTTTAACCAGCTTTGCCCGGAGTATCTATTTTCTTATTGGAAGAACTAGTGATTCTTTTAAATATATTTTATTAATTTTTAGTTCATGTATAATGAAAATATGTGGTATCTTTATTAAATTTGCACCTCTGTCTCTCTCTTTCCTGATAATAACTTTATAAAGTACAAAATAGTAGAAAGGATACAATTAAAATAGCCAGTAATTCTACCACTTCAAGATAACCAGTGTTAACATATAGGTATATTTTACTATGACTATTTTTCATGAATATTTTAACATAACTGAAATAGGCATCAGAGATAGGCAATGGCACCCCACTCCAGTACTTTTGCCTGGAAAATCCCATGGGCGGAGGAGCCCGGTGGGCTGCAGTCCATGGGGTCTCGAAGAGTCGACACAACTGAGCAACTTCACTTTCACTTTTCTTTCATGCATTGGAGAAGGAAATGGCAACCCACTCCATGTTCTTGCCTGGAGAATCCCAGGGATGGGGGAGCCTGGTGGGCTGCTGTCTATGGGGTCGCAGAGTCGGACACAACTGA